>JAJCXA010000020.1:0-294952 GCA_026770245.1 Clarireedia aff. paspali H2
TCTCTCTCTCTCTCTCTCTCTCTCTCTCTCTCTCTCTCTCTCTCTCTCTCTCTCTACCTCTGGGGGTGAGTTTACAAGATAGCCAGCACCAGCACCAGCACCATCACCATCACCATCGCCATCTATAAACCTCTCTCCAAGGAATACCCCAACTGCAATCCAAAAATACGCAGCGTGTAAATAAGCGCCGAGATGTGATGCGGTTTCTGCTCCGGCTGGGGTTGATGGGCGGGCTATCTATCGCCCGCCCCCACTTGGACCGCGTTGGAGATGTGGGCTGTGTAGGGGGTCGATGTGTTTTTTTCTTCTTCTTCTTCTTGTTGTTGTTGTGTTTGCTCTTGTGTGTATGGATGAATGACTGAAGACGCGGCGCTTAGGCTCGGGCTGGGGCTTGGGAGTTGTAGGTTGGGTAGAAGGTGGTACATGTTTGCGATGCGTGGCTGGATACGCACTAGGTTAGGATTCCGATGCTGGGGATGGCCCAGGACAGAGGCTCGCCCCGTGTTATCGATATTAGGCTGGGGTTTACGAGGCGGCTAATAACTGCGTATCATGGGGACTGTTGGAGGTATGGTAAATTTATGAGTTATGTTTAGACAGATCCTCTCCACTTTGTTTTTTTTTTTTTTTTTTTTTTTTTTTCTTTTTTTTTTTTTTTTTTTGCCTTTCCCATGGTACAGTAACCTATTCTGAGAACTTTTTCGCGGACCAGTATTTCATGTTCATTGTACCTCAAGATCGGGATATCGATTGATTCGTCTCTTTGTTTGCGTTGCTTTAGGGGGTGGTATGTCTCCATTCATTTACATGGCAGTCCAACATACCACCACCGAATCCCTCCCTCCTCTGAGTATGGCAGGCTGGATTTTCCACCCCTATCGCAATTAAATGCCGCTCTTTGCATGGTCTATCAAAGTGGTAAATCCTTAAGGAGACCACGGGAAATGAAATATGCTTCTACTTCTCATCAACTGGTCTATACAATCTGGGTTGGCGTTGCCAGATGAAGTCAATATATCTATCTGCCTGTGAGATACGTATGATCATCTGCGAGATATTCTGCTAGCGTTGTTGTTGGTGCTCTTGAAGAGTCTGGGATACTATGTATGGTATATAATCGGCATCAGTCTCGTCAAGCTATCTCGACGAGTACCATCACTACTAGCATTTACTTCAAAGCTTTCAAATAAATACCTAGAGATTATTATTGAGTTTAAAATTTCTAGGAGATTCTCAAAATCATCTTCAGAAAATTAAGTTACATCTTTGCTTCACTTCAGGATAAACCATCACTTACTATGCGAGTACAATTCTCCCGTTCCATCAATGACGAGCTGGCCCTGATCTTTTCATCCATACAACACATTATCCATCCATGTTGTATTTCCCCAAGGAGTAGTAGTCGGGGGGGGGGGATATGTTGACCCGGTCAACCGCCACTAAATCTACCTATCCGCCACCGTGGGAAGCGACGCAAGCATTGCCTCACGACGACCATAGGACAAGGGCCAATTTGTATCTATAAGGCAGGCAATGGCTGTTCGTTTCTCAACATCCACCTTGAGTTGTTCAAACTCTGCCTTTGTCTCCCCTCCCGGGTCGTCAACATCTTAACGTGGACGTCCGGGACATTATAAACGACGTTTGACTCGAGCGCAGATTGTCTGCAGCGTTCTAGTTAGCCTTTACCAACGCTTACTTCTTGTTCGAGCCGACGAAACGCGCCAACCGTCGGCCTCTCCATACTCTGCGCTTCTCGGAGCATCTTGAACGCACTCGTCAGATTGATCGCATCGATCAGAGCCAAGTCCTTTTCCATCTCGGCGCGTGCCGCGCTCTGGATGTATTTATGATTTTGGTAGGTTTTAACCACGATGGTGAGATTCTTCAGATTGCGGAATGTCCTGAAGAGCTCAGGTAGCCGATTATGTATATACGCTGTAGTGAATTCTACTCTCGTCGCAAACGAAACGGCGAGATTTCGAACACGCGCCGCATCACCTGGAGGAAAATCAAAGACGAGACCTGAGCAGTCAAGCTGTAACGTATCTTCCCCAAACTCGAACCAGATCGTGGTGATCACACCGCGCTTGGGGAATACTAATTCATATCTCTTCAGAGCAATCTCCCGAGACATCTTACACGCAAATAGCATGCCTGGGGGGTTGACGTTGGTGTGCAGAAGCCATAGTTGATGGTTGGCATAGTAGGTGGCACAATAGCCGTGTACAATATTAACCCACTCCGGAATGTCCACGTCCGGGATCTTACCGTTGCAGGTAGTTACTGCTCCTTCACGGTCGCCGTCAATTGAACGTCGATATGGTACTGTGTCTGACCGAACGCGCATTCTTGCGTGATTACACAACGACAGATTCTTGGAATGCAGCTGGACGGTTCTTGAAATGGGCACTGCGGCCTGCCATATTGCTAATTGAATTTCTTTGGGGAGTTGAAGAAACAGGGGAAAAGTGTTGGGTGCTGCTGCAGTGTTTTGTGGTTGTGGATATGCGACGTTACTCTCAGATTCGTGCAGAGAACCGTCGTTGTGCTGGTGTTCTTTACATGTATGCCCCGACCATGTTTCCCTGGGCTGTGAGCTTTTGTTGTATTTAGAAGTGAGGTAATTTCCATGATTCGAACTGGCCCGCACGATATATAGGAAATGAATTGATGTGTATTAAAGTCTCCCAAGAAATGAAGAGGTTGCACTTCGAGGCCAGGAGCGATGCGCACGGGCCATGCGTTTGAACCGTGGAAGCGCACAAGCGTTAGAACTACTGTAAGTTTGTCAGAAGTGCTTAGTCATCCTAGTGGTTCATCAACCACACCATATACCCGCAGTATCCGTAGACCTTAATAATATCAACACTCAACACATATGCCAATACTCATGAATCCATCCTGTTTCTAACAAAGTTACTAAGTTACTGTGGAAGCAAAACATTGACCATGGCCAAGCTAATATCTTCATTCACTTTGTCTAGAGGCTACAGTGTGGTTTCATGCGAGCTCCGGCAAAACTACTTCTGCGGTAGTAACGTCTAAACATTCCAAATCCATGAATTTGGATGACTCTACGAAGCTCGCCGCTCTAATCGCATGATCCTGCTGCTTTATCGTATTCTCAATCACGGTTGGCATTGCCGCCAATAAAGGAGGCTTGTCTGACAACTTGGTGAGATTCTTGTCAAGTTGTCAGCAACTTGCAGCCCCCCTACCTAGTGGGTAGATTGCTCCGATATCACAAGATCATGATAGTACAAGTGAGGAGATTCAAATATAAAAGGATGATATCTGCATCATCTTACTATCACAACTAACGCACTATTTTACTAATTCAACCTCTAGCAATGGCAGACACAATCGCGGCCGTAGCACTTGCCGTCGTGTGTCAAGTATATCTTTCTCCAATTCCCGAACCCTCTACACTAAAGATTGTTTCAACCTATTTCTCGGGAAATTTTGTCCTGCTTCTATACCTTCTTCGAGGTGGGCTCCGAATCATACAAAGTACCACCAAGCTTGTCCACTTCAACGTCGTCTTTCTTCTCGCGGCGATTACATTGACCGCTGTCCGTCGGCTCTACTTTTCTCCTCTGTCACACATCCCTGGGCCATCTCGGTTCGCCCTCACGAAGCTCTTCTTCGCCAATGAGTACTTTCAGGGCCGTGCTTCTCTTACAACCAGAGCTCTGCATCAAGAGTATCAGGCCGATGTAGTCAGAGTAGGTCCCAATGAAGTGTCTGTCGTAAATGCAGATACGATTTCGAAATTATACTCGGGGAAGTATCCTCGAGGTACATTTTACGAGATGGGTGCTGTGAATGGCGAGTTGAACCTGAATAGCACGAGGGATTATGCGCAACATACTCCCGTAAGTGGATTTCACTGAGATGTAATGATCGAGAATGCGGGATTTTGCGGTATGATCTGCTTTGTACTAATTTAATGTTCACAGTGGAGGAGGATCTGGTGAGTCAAGAAGACAAATGATTGTTCGTCACCTAACCATCGATATCAGGGAAATGGCTTTCGCAAACAGCTCGTTCAAAGAGTACAACCGTCGAATAGAACATCATGTTGGAAAGATGATGGCAGTCTTGCATAGATCCAGTGGAAAAGAAATTAATTTCTCAGAAGCAGCCGGTAATATGGTATTTGACATGTATGTCAACCTGGTCACCAACTCTAATCCCCAACTACGTCGCTGACGCTCACACAGCATGACCGATTTGGGCTTCTCTATTAATACTGGACGACAAGATGGAAAGGGAGATGATACTTATATGTCTTTCATCCATAAATACATGGCATTCATCGGTGTACGTACTCATTCCTCGACTCATTTACAGACAACCAGCTCAATGGATACAGATCGTCGGCTCTCTACGGAATTTCGCTCAAATCCTTGTCCTTCTTCCCGAACCCGAAGAAATTCGCATCTTCCGCGAGAAAGGAGAAGCAATGCTAACCGTGCGGCAAAACTTCACATCCCCTCAGAAAGACATCTTCTCTCATCTCCTCGCCGAAGATGGCGAAAGCGGCGCGAAATTCACCCAAAGGGAACTGAACTCTAACGCCCAACTAGTCATCATAGCCGGAACTGACACTACGGTATCCGTGGTTATCCAGACCGTGAAAATATTAGCCAGCTCGCCTCGAATTTACCGAAAACTGCAAGATGAGATCGATGGATTGGATACTGCAGAACAAAGCATAAATATCGAATCTGTAAGGAACTTGGAATACCTAAACGCCGTGGTCAATGAAGCATTGCGGTTGTATTCCCCTACACCATCTGGAATGCATGCTACGACTTATCCCCAAGGTCTCGACGTCGATGGTGTACATATACCAGGAAACGTTCAAGTAAACATCCCGTTTCTAGCTTTGATGAGAGACGAAAGATATTTCGTTCAAGGAGATGAATTCATTCCAGAGAGATGGACAAGCGAAAGACCCGAGCTGCTGAAAGATAAGAGGGCCTTTATTCCCTTTGGATATGGTGTTCATAGTGTATGTATCCGTCGCCCTTATGCTTTTCCTTCATCTACTTCTAGATCTTCTAGCTCTATTTTCATCACGCCTACCATACTAACTCGCGCCATCCCGAATCATAGTGCGTGGGCAAAACTCTCGCTCTCCACGAACTTCGGCTCGTGCTCGCCTCCCTCGCCCGCAATTTTGATCTCCACATCGGTCCCAGCCACAATGAAGATCTTTACAACAGCCAATGGAGAGATTATTCGGTATTGCAAGTTGGTAAATTGTGGATGCAGCTTGAACCTCGATCCACATCCAGAGATGGATGAATTAGGATAAGACGACGTGGTTTGTTTCTATTGATTTTTAGTTGAAGATGATATAGGTTATATGTGATTAGAAGAACTTCACGTTCTTGGGATATTCTAATTGATTTATTCACACTCACACAATCCAACGATTACTCTAACCACGAACACTATACATAATACTTCAGACTACCAATATGAAGGCCCCTCTCCCTCTCCCTCACACTTCTCCTTCTTCTTCCGCCCATTCCTCCTTTCACAAAACCATAACATCGTCTATTGCTATCAGAATTCACATCATACTCTTCACGGTAGTCCCGGCTACCACACTCCAAGTATTCCCCGCTTCTCTCCCTTCTCCGACCTCTATTCTCCATCTCGTGATTCTCGTCGTCCCGCCCACTAGATATTCTCCTTCCCCTTTTATTCCCTCTCTCCCTCTCACGTCTTTCTTTCCACTCCCTGTCTCTCGCACGGTAACCGGTATATCCCCGGTCTTTTCTTCTTCCCCTCATATCCTCATCCCGTTCACTCCTGATCTTCGAAAATGCGCACACGATAAACAAGAAATGCGACCCACCATAATCAACCCATTGCGAACTTTGGAATTGAATTGTGTGAGGCATGGGAAGAGAGTCTGGAAATGAGGGGGCGAGGTAAAGTTCAATTTATAAGACCCTAAAATCTGGAACAGGATGAGCGTTGAGCAAGAGATGGTAGTAATCGGTGATGAGCCCTGAGACGTACGCTCCAATGGATGATTGCATATGTGATATGATCTGGGTGTTAGTAGAGAAACGTATAGAAAGTCCTTGGAATAACTGCCTTGAGCTCTTCGATATCTGATCTGGATGTATAAACCGAAAGACGCGATGCAAGCTATGCCTAGTGACTGACAAGGAAGGAAGCGAGAGAATATTGGCTTTCCTTAATTTACTCATATGATGTATCATATTACTATCACCACTGGATTGACTTGACTCTAGGAGAGTTGTGTCCACTTTACCGAAGAAAATGAGAACGAGAGTAACGCTCAGTCATACAGATGCGGTCACTTACTTGCCCGTCTATGACTATGAGTATGACTCGGAAAGAAGTGGTAATGTGAGAAGAGTGAATATTTGCAAATTTGCCACTTGGGGGATGATAAACGAGAGCTCTTGCGCAGATACTACTGTCAGAAGAATGGAGGTAGGTTTACTGAAATGCCTCGTTTGAAACGTAGAAGAATTGTTTACTGTATCTACACTCGAGCCTCTTGCTCGGTGTGTTTATTCTGCATACATTCATAAACAAGATAGACCACTAGTCTGCATTTGTATGAAAGAGAATTTATGGGTTGTTCCGGTGCTTTTCCAATGTGGCACCAGACGTGCACTCCTTGAGACTGCAGGCTCCTTGCACCGTCATGCTCAATACCGGTAGAAGCATCATAAACTGATGTATATAAATGCTGGAGCAGGCCAACGAGAGCGCTTCTTCACATTGTTTTATGATCTTTCCTATCGTACAGTGTTTGTCGTGAGAGCACTAAATAGTAGAAATTTATGACTTTTCCTCTCGCACCTTTCCCAGGATATTCAACCGTGTAAAACATTATAATCCTAACCCATTACCCGCTTTTGAGACTTTTTGCTCTGCTTGAGCAATCAAGACAATTCATGAAACACAGGTTTCCGTGGCTAGAAAAGGATGGCAAGAGGCCGGCAGATGACCACCCTCGCAAAACCAAAAACTGTGCATTTACCACATAATAATACAATTAGGGAAAAAGTAGTTGTGGGTCATAACCCGTATGGGCAAACCCAGCGAAAGCCACAGAAAGATTAGAAAAATTCAGCTGGTATGCAGGCCGAGAGCATCACATTACTTGTTGTTACAGATAAAAAGAAAGATTCTCAAGCAGAATCCTCGTCCCGAAATTCAATCACTGATATCTGACTTCCCGCCCTGCCGCGCTAGGTGGCAGTGGTGCTGGATGCCGAGGATCGTACTCCTCGTAGTAAGCAGGGTCTGTACGAGTAACGGCCGGCCGAGATTCGTAGACAGGTTGTCTTGTGTATGGTTCGTCATCATATGCTGCATAAACTGGCTCAGGTTCTCTCCTGACTTGTCTTTGTATAATGTAAGGGCCCTGCGAATCGTACTGAACATATTCATAAGCTTGACGAGGTCGAGGTTCATCGGCATAAACACGGTAGTATTCTTGGCGAGGAGCTCTCTCATAGATTATGTCATCTGGTGTGCGGGTTCGGTATATGGGTTCTTGGCGAGGGAGGGGGGCAGCCGGACTATGCTCCACATATTGCCCAGCCTGTCCCCTCATTTTAACGTATACTGGAGACCTCGAGCGTGCACGATCATTCTCTAATCGGACGCTCTCATACCGGGAATATCTACTTGGCGCTCGACTTCCCTGTCTCTCATCACGGTACACCACATTACCAGCTCTATACCGGCGATCAACAGTATCAGGAGAAGCTTCACGTGCTACAGATGACCGAGCAACCTGTTCTGTATATCGATCCTCGGGGGCGTAAGTTTGGTAATGTTTTGGTGGAGGCACGCGCTCCACGTAGTAACCATTCAAGGCTTCTTGCTGCCCAAGAGCTTGAGCAGAGCGAGATGGTCGGTCAGAATCTTCGGGATAAATTTCCCGGAGTCGCCGTTGGGGCTCTGGGGAGACTGGCATCCTTTGACGCGGTGCATCGTTGTCTTTGCGATGTTGCAGTCGATCAGCGGGAAGAGCTGCTGTGGGGCTTTCAGACAAGAAATTATTGAGAAAGCGTTCTGCTGCGTTGGTTGCCTCGTCCGATGGTCTGTTTTGACTTGGCTGGATGTCAGAATTGCCTTGCGCGTTGCCATTGCCGGATGCTTGTTTCTCCGCATCTTGCTTGATAGGCCCGTTGTCACGAACTTGCTGTGCTTGTCGCGATATTTGAGCGACGACCTCAAATATTTTGTTTTGCTGTGAGGTTGCATCTTCGAGCGGTCTGTATGGAGCTCCCTGACGAGATGCTGGTGGTTCATGTACTTGATCGTAGCCATTTGACTGGTACGATCGAGAGTTGATGACCCTGTACTCCTGCATTGGAGGTGCTGGCTGCATGTCCTCGTAAGTTTTAATTGACCGCTCGTACTTTGGTTTATACTCTGGCTCGTCCATATCTTGATGGCGTATGCGCTCACCACCAAACCCAGGAGACCTATCGAGAGTTGCATAACGCTCGTTTCCAGTGCCGGCCTTGGTACGTGACACAGAGGTTGCAGACTTCGGTATAGAAGGCTGCCGGTGAGCGTTATCGTCGTAGTCTATTTCACTATTTCGACCAATGAGCGAGTCAGTCAACGGAGTACGTGGACCACGACACCGCATGCCGTGAGGTTTATACAGTTCATACTCATTACTAGCATATGCTGTAGGTCCTTTGTCTACTGTTTTCCGCTCGTCGGTACTCGCGTAGTATTTCGTGTGATTGTCCTGGGAAGGAGCAAGTTCGCCATTTGCTTCTTCATCGGAATAGGCCATCGACTGCCAGGGCGGCTCATTATATGTTGCATTATCCATTCTTGGTTCCCAAGTAGCTGGTTGCTGAATCGAACTTGGCTTCCTGGACTGTGAAGGAGTAACAATCTGAGGAAGAGCTTCAGAAAAAAGTGCCAGGGCTTTCTCATCCATTCCTGGAGCACGTGATACGGATGCTAGTTTGCTCTGATCGGGAAGTTCGACCATATCCTTTGTCCAATCGGGAACGTAGCCAATAAAGTTCGAAGGCACACCTTCTTCGTGAACGGAGCGAAAATGACCAACAAGTTGGGGGAAAGAAAAATGTTTCTTGTCGGGCTTTGACGTGGCAGACCCTGCCAGGCCAAGCACACAAGCTTTGCACAGAAGGCCATTAACATTTCGAACGGGTCGCATGTCCTTGTTATTAGATAAGCCCTCTACAATCATGGAAAGTGGCGGATCCTGTTGAAATTTGGCGCGAAAGGCTTTTAAAATGTGATGGATAATGGTATGTACCTTCACGCTTCCGGGGACTTCCTTCACAGTACTTATTGAATTCCAAATGGCTTTGGCATCTCGGCCTAAGTCCCGAAGCTGGGCTTTGTATTCCTCATTATGCTGTGGCTTTTGAGCAATCTCAGATTTAGGTGGTTGTGGTGTCTGCCGACGGTCCTGCATCAGTGGTGTTGGTGGTTGTGCATAACTGCCGTTAGTGTACATGGTGGGTTGAACATAGGAAGAACCATATTGTACTCCTTGCGGAACATATGATGCTTGTTGCACACTGCTTTCCGGTCCTGTGGAAGAATACGCCTGGCTGTTGAGGGGAGCAGCGTAACCAGCTTGGCTTGATGAGGGATACGGCCCTCCATATCCTGTCTGGGCATATGGATCATAGCTAGGTGTAACGGCAGAAGGCGGCGGAGCCGAATATTGGGAATATCCATGTACCGGATCCTGGTACATCTGGAGAGGTTGGTAAGGTCCTGGCGGAGGCGCCGAGTATTGGTCTCCATAGTGGCCATAATACGATGCTGCACTCTCCTGGTAAACATTTGGACTAGGCGTTGGAAATGATCCAGACACTGGTTGTTGATACCCACCATATCCATAGCTTGGAGGAATAGAGGAGTTCGGATAAGCAGTACCGGCATTTGGCACAGCCGAATAGTAAGTGTTTTTAGCTGCTACATTAGGATCCGGATTGAAAGGTGGATATTCAGGCCATTCGGATTTCCAATGGACAACTATACTGCCAACACTGAGTGCACTGGTATGTTTGGCGGCAAAATGCTGGATAACGCCCTCAAAACCATAATACTTAAAATTGTTCTCGCAGGCATTGCAAAGAAAAAGCTCCTTACTGTACTGCTCAGTATGAGGTTTTATTTTGGTATCAAAAACCCATTTCATGTTCTCCAAGGTGAGTTTGCGAGTGAATGGTCCCATAGGTGGATCTGCTGGTGGTTCCCGGCCAGTTGCCCTGACGGCGGCATCATCTTTGGCTACCTCGGCATAGAATCTCTTCCGGACGTAGATTAAAACTTCTGCTGCAAACCTGGGACTGGATTCCTTGGTCACTTTATCCCCACCATTCCAGCCATCACGAATTGTTTCGTCGGCATATCCACCAATCCGGGCTCGAAGAGGGGCTTGAACGTCATCCCATTCTCTCTCCATGGTCTCTTTGGATTCGGACTTAAAATGCACATCCTGGAAACGACGCTCTTCTGAACGCTCCTGAACCACTCGGGTCTGGGCAATTCGATCATTTTCGCGCTGTTCGGCTTCTTCCCTTTGTGCCAATAACCTTGGCTTCAGCACTTCCCAGGATCCATCATTGAGTGGCTGTATAATCTGTATAGCAGCTTGGAACGAGCTCATATGGGCTAGAATATTTGCTGTTAGTGGAGGGTCTAAAGCCAAGCACCTTCGCTCAATGTCAGCGCGCCGAGCCGCTTTTAGCTCTGCAACCTCCTCTTTTGTCCTTTCATGTCTCGGTTGCTGTTGTGAACGTGGTGTATAGGCAGAAAACATGCTCTGGGAAGGAGAATCGAAGCGTGGAGATGGATTAACTGCTTGAAATTGTTATATGCATCAGTCTCTGCAACAGAACCGAATGCCTCATTATCGCAACGGGAGTAACCTACGAAATGATGTGTTTATAGCCGGTAAGGACTTTGGAACCTGAGGTAAGGGATGCGTGATGGGTTTCTGATTGTTCGATAAGCCATTTGTTACCACTGGTTGCCCCTGCAATGGCGGGGAATATGTGTTCGAGGGACTTGTTGCAGGATGCTGATTGTGCTTCTCATGCGGTTCCAGCCTTCGCATTCGCAAGACGCCACCACTAGCATCCCAGCGCTCCCAACGTGCCGCATCGTTGCGCAGTTCTTTGCCACGGTCCTCTAAGCCTTTCAGCCACTCCTCCACGGTTGCAGAACCCATGGCCTTGACAGTATCAAATTCGTCCTTGAGGGCATCGATATGCTGTTTGGAGTAGTACTTTGTAATTTGACAGGTGGATGGAGGCTGGCCGTTTTGCAGTGCAGTAGATGGTATGACATGGAGCTCGTCGGTGAGGAAAATGAATGGCAGGGCCGGCATTAGCAGAGAGGGAATCGATGGAGACATTAGCAAGTCGTATTCCTAGAGCCGAATTAGCGCGACTCTAGCACAACAAGATCTTCGAGATCGAGGAAAGAGAAATACCTTTAAAGAAGTGTTGACAAGGCATGACCCGCATGATCGCACAGCGAACAACCAAACAGGAATGATGCCATTTTCGCCTGGTCCAGGATGCCATTGATCTAGTTGAGTTGGAGCGTTCAATGACTTCTTCTTGCCGCAAAATTGACAAGAGTTAGCACAAGCCAGTCTCCACATGTCGAGTTCAGTCTTCCCAACCAAGGGAGTGGGCATTGAATGTTTGAAAAGGCGTCTAGAAGCACGCCAAATGGCATCCGGCTTGAGTAGCGGGGCAGTAGATTTCAAAAGGGGAGTAATGGAACTATCTGATGATGGATCAAGATATTGATTGAAAGACTTGTTTACTTGCAACAAGTTACCCAAAGTTCTAGGAGGAATAAAAGTGAAAATGTGATGCCATATTTCGGCTGGCAAAAGAGAACGATCCAATGGTAAGTGGCCTTTAGACCTCCAAAGGTTAGTCTCATCTGGTCTGAGACGTTTGCGCACTTCCTCAATGACTCCTGGATCACTGGAGCCGTTTGAGCTATTTTCCAGGGGATCTGTGAACTTCCGCTTCCTGGATGGCTCCGAATGCATGGGTGGCAGGACGAAGCCATCGGTTTCCTTCGGAGTCTGTATAGCCGCACTCAACTGTGTGGCCGGCTTGTCCTGGGTATCTTCATCTTCATCGTCAGAGTCTGCGGACATTGAAACATCTGAGGCCGAGTCGTTGTTTTCGATAGTTGATGCGTTGTTGAGATTAGTCGGGAATCCATTAGGACTAGCACGGTTGGTATTCTGTATTGGCGATGTAGCAGAGGAAGTATTCGCGGTGGATGTATCTGTACTCTCCGAAGGTAATTCGCTCCCTGGGGTATCCATAATGAACCAAGTGTCGCCTTGATTCCTGCTCTGGAATATATCAAATCTGGAGGGAAAGACAGAGAGAGAAAAATAGAAAGAAACACTTGTTGAATACTTTTTTTCTTTTCAGAACAAGCTCAATATGCAACGGGGGTCAAGATGGCAATGCTGGTGATTGTGCGATCAATTTCAATTGGGGGCACAGAATCTTGTCGTGGGTTTGAGGAAGAGCTGTCTCCAAGAACGGGCACACACTCTTCGGACAAATTATGCGCTCGTCATTGAGGGGGGAAGAAGCTGTGACAAAATAATTGCCACTACTTTGCAGACAATTAGGAGGAAGGATAAGAGGTAAAGAGTGATAAGAGAAGATAAATGAAGGAGAGGAGAAGAGAAAGCAGGCGTTTTCCAAATGTGCGCGTGCTGACTTGTTTTATGTAGGAGCAAAGGGATGTCCTTTTCTAATTCTCGTGCCGTTCTTATGGTGTGGATGCTCCAATTGCCTTGATAGAGGGAGAAGGGTATGCGGTAAAGATTATGGAAGAGGTAAGAAGTCAAGTAAGTGAGGCGGATTATTTGGTTGGTTGAGAATGATGAAGCCATCCGAAGCACGGACTCCTTCATGGAACGAACTCGAGCTTCTCAGTCTTCTGCGATGGATGACTAAGAAGCGAAGAAGCGAAGAAGCGCAGAAGCGTGCACCGCGTGAGGCTGACAGCTTGATTCGATCCACACCCTTTATTCATCGAGAGACTCTGGAGCTGGCAACCTCCCTGAGCTAGAGCACAGAGCATGACGAATGTGCAAGCCCGACCCAAACAGCACAGCCATAATACGGCCAATACAGACAGCTAAATCTCCCAGCCAGGGACACAAATCAAAACTCACCACAAGTACAACACTCTTCCCCCCTCTCCCCTTTTGAAGATTAAACTCGATTACCCCACAGACCCTTATTGCCAATATGGCATCTCTCAATACGTCGACAAATGGACCTTCAATTAAATCTTCATACTCGGGAGTTGTCAATTCTCCTGCTCCAACGGGAGCTGCGGCTTCGAGCCCGACTTATGGACAGTGGGCTTTGTTCTCGGTTTCAGCACCTCTGGTAAATGCATTTCAGCCAGATAGCGGCGGAAAGGAGAGTGTGCTGAAGGTTCAAAGCACTGGAGGTATGAATCTTTCTATTCTTCCGCGGAGCTCACTCGAGCTAATATCAATTATAGAGGGAGAACTCGTCGACCTTATCGACGACTTCTCAGAAGGACGAATTCAGTTTGCATTCGTCAAAGTCAAAGACCCAAATACAACTCTACCAAAATTCGTGCTCATCGGATGGGTTAGTAGATGAACAATACCATTTTAATAGCAGTGCGGTGCTGACCGAAATAACAGTGCGGTGAAGGTGTACCGGAGAGGACGAAAGGCTATTTCACGAGCCATCTCGCAGCAGTATCAAAGATTCTTCACGTTCGTATCTCCCAAAGCTTCTGCGCATAAACCACTACTAATCATGATGCTTAGGGATATCACGTTCAAATAACTGCACGATCAGATTCCGATCTCACACCAGAGGGCATTGTACAAAAGGTAGCGGACGCTTCTGGTGCGAAGTATTCTTCCAGCTCAGCACCACCACCGGCTGCATCTGGTCCTCCTAAACCGCCTGCATCCAAACCAGTCTTTACTCCCACGCGACCAGGCGGAGCATCAGGATTCAATCCGTTAGCAGGCTCAAGAGCGAGGTCAAATCAGGATGCAAACGTAGACGCGGATGGCTGGGGTGCAGATGCGCCACAAATCACCCGAACACAGTTGGAAAAGGTCCAGCCAGCATATCAACCTACGAAAGTGAACATGGCAGAATTGACAAAGCAGCCAACCGCTTCGAGATCTAACGACAACGGGGCAGATAGTGGAGCTGATTCTGGTGTTGTCAAAGGAGGCTACCAACCAATCGGAAAAGTTGACATCGCGGCAATCCGAGCACAAGCCAAACAAAAGGATGACGATAGGCCCACGATAGTCAAAGGAGCCTATGAGCCCGTTGGAAAAGTGGATATCGCGGCCATTAGAGCAAAGGCTCAGAAACCTTCTGAAGAAAGCCCGCGGCAAGCTCCTGCCGCTCCAAGCAGCGCGGACGAGGAAGCACCAAAGTCTCTTGCAGACAGATCCGCAGCATTCACACAGTCCGAGCGACTTACCACCTTGCCCAAGCCAAAGGTTGCGAACAAGTTCGGGTCATCTACTAACAGCTTTGCTGGAACGAAAGCGCCAACTCCAGGGGCATTTGGCTTGCAGTCTACTCCATCCCCAGCGGCAGCTGCCGCACCAATTGGTGCAGCAAGTCGCACATTCGCTGATGAGGGTGGAAAGACTCCTGCTCAAATTTGGGCCGAGAAGAAGGCTAGAGAAAGAGGTCTCAGTGGAGCTGGTGATGCGCCGCCTCCAAGTGCAACATCTCCAATTCCCAGCCAAAAGAGTGGAGGTGGAGAATGGAAGAGTGGATATACCGGAAAATCGTGGGCTCCAGTAACCACCAATCCAACGGCTAGCAGCCTTGATCAACAAAAGACTGGTGAGCCCGAGCGGGAGCCCGAGCAAGAAGCACCAGCCTCCCCAGCGGGTGGTATCAGTGCTTTGAGGGATCGTTTCAAGGGTGGCTCGGCACCAATGGGTGCACCTGCTATACCACGAACAATTACTGGAGAGGACCATACCCCTCCACCACCGCCTATCAATGCTTCAAGCAGACCAGGTGGAGTACCAATGCCTGGCCTCCCAGCGAGACCTCCACCCGTGGACGATGAGGAAGAGGAAGAACAAAGCAGACCAAACATTCCAGCTCCACCTCCAGTCCCCCGAAGCCCTACTCCAGAAACCCCAGAACGTGAGGCATCGCCCGTCCGAATTGCCATGCCAGTCTCACGTAGCAAGGAGCCCGAACTCGAACCCGCTGAGGAGCTCCACCAGCCACCAGCTTTGGAACAAGCCATCGCACACGTCGTTCCCCACGAGGAAGAGCTCGCCGATGAGCCTCAGGGTCACGAGCAGGGTCACGAGCAGGGCCGTGCCGCAGCTGAAGCTATGGCCGAAGCTACATTCGGACATAACGCCCCAACCACCACTCAAGGCTCAGCAGCAAGTGGCAAACGCGCTCTCATCCAATACGATTACGAGAAAGCAGAAGACAACGAAATCGAATTGGTTGAGGGCGAATATGTCACCAATATTGAAATGGTCGATGATGATTGGTGGATGGGCACCAACTCCAAGGGTGAGAGCGGTCTCTTCCCAAGCAACTACGTCGAACTCGTCGAAGAGGAAGAAAAAGCAGCTCCAACTCCTGCTCCTGCTGCTGCCGCTGCTCCTATATCTCAGGCTCATCAGGCTCCGGCAGCTCCTGCTGCGCCTGCAGGACCAACTGCTACCACGCAGTATGATTATGAGGCTGCGGAGGATAATGAATTGAGTTTCCCTGAGGGTGCTACGATTACGGATTTGGTAAGTCTTTGAATCATTGCACTGTTTTTTTTTTTTTTGTCTATCTAAGTGGAATTGGGATTGAAAAGAATGTGATGCTAATTACATTGTGATACAAATAGGAATTCCCAGATGATGATTGGTGGTTCGGCCACTACAATGGCAAGTCGGGTCTCTTCCCTGCAAACTACGTTGAGTTGAATCAATAAATTGTGCTGGTTTTGGAAATAGGGAAAGTACGCGGAGGAGAGTAAAATGAAGATTACATAGGCGAGGAGGTGAGAGGAGCGGAGTGGATGGAGAGGAGAGTGAGGGGAGGGGCTGGCGAGAAAACAAAATGCAAAAATAAAAAGAGAAATGCTTTTGTACATGACGGATGCATGTATGCACGGAATATTCTTGCAGTTGGGTGTGAGCGTGTGAAAATCAGTGATGCATGCAAGTGAGAGAGAGAGAGAGAGAGAGAGAGAGATTCTTTTCACCCAACCCAATTATACAAAAATACTAACCTTAACTATTTGGAAAAAAAAAAAAAAAAAAAAAAGGGGGGGGGGGGGATGCTCCTCAACTACTGTATCCATCCATTCGTCCATGGAGCGAGCCCATCCTACTGTATCCGTTTATTTATTCATTCATCCATCCATCCATCCACCACTTCCATAGCAAATACATATATATATATATATATATATATCAACTACTTAACTTAACTTAACTTACAACTTACTCTTCTATATAACTTGATCCTTTCCTTCTTTCTTTCTTTCTTTCAACTTTTCTCTACCAAGTACAAAACCAGCAACTAAGTATTCAATCACTCACTCACTAGTAGTTAGTTGGTTGGTTGGTTCTCTCTCATAAACCTTACTTACCCTTTCCAGAACGGGACGGGGCGGGGGGGGGGGGGGGATCGCGGGTTAAGTAAGTGATAAGACAAGTTGGGTTGTCAAGTATGGTGTGGTATGGTATGGTATTGTAATGGGGCTCTATACGGTATAGTATAGTATAGTATAGTATAAGTGTTCTCCGTTCTTCTTTCTGTGTGTTGATAAAGTTTGCATGGATTTGGGGGGGGGGGGTATACATATACATATAGTTAGTATTCATGTTGGTGGTGGTGATGGTGTGATGGGATGGGATGGGATGGGATGGGATGATGGGATAATGGACAAGAGGAATCTTCAAGAGGTTGGTTGGTATGGTATGGTATAGTATGATCTTTCTTCTGTTGGTTTCTGCGGAATCGGAACAATCCATGGAAAGAAAAGGAAAAGTCGAAGACGGCCAAAAAAAAAAACGAAGCCAGCAAGGAGAAATTCATGTTTTCTTTGCACGGATTAAGTAATACATTCATTCATTCACGTAACAAAAATACCAAAAGAGAAAGAGTTCCAGGGAAAATATAATATCATTTCATTAAGCCGTCCATCCAAAATCAACTGTTCTCACTGCTCACTCAATTCATCTGCTTCCTTTCCCTTCCCCTTTTCCACTCTTCTCCATCATTTCGTAAGGTTAAAAAAAAAAGGATTATTGAAGTCGCTGAGGTATAGAAAGGAGAAAGGCATCTAGCTATTCCCTTCACTCGACCCGATAAAGAATGGAATGGGCAAACAGAAAAGGCAGTAAACGAATTGTCAAGTAATCCGACCGTTGACTTGCGACAGACCTAAATAACTCGCCGAGAAAGAAAAGAAAAGAAGAACCCCCGGGTAGTTTGTTTGTGTGTCAGGTCATATTCGTCGTTGAGTTTGATGCGCGTGGTATACGTCAAATTCTATTATCGAAAAGATGTAGTGTGGCGGTTGTGTCGTGTTGTGTGTAAATGTCCATTGATACAGTGGTGCCGTTTCCTTGCCCTGTTCCGTTCGTCCGCGGCCGCATGCGAAGTATGAGAATTCGACTCGGACGTGAACGCGATATGGAATTCGATTAAGAAAGATGAGGTTTTAACAGCAGCACTCGGCACCTAATTGGCGAAATTAATACATGATTCGGGGAGGTCGCAGAGGGTGCAGGCTTGAACTTACAGTCAACACAGCATTCGCAGGTCTCGTCAACAACGAAACAACAACAGCTGCACAGTAATTGTTAGCGGAATATCCAATTAACAGAGAGAAGCTAGAAGCGGAACGTACAGAGCTGCTAAACAGGCACCGAGACAACCTTGTCCGCCACCGCTTTGCTTAGGAGGAGGGCCTTGTTGTTGATAATTCATTTGCTAAAGGGGTTCAATGTTAGAACTGGTTGTTGCTTGATTTAGACAATGCGATATGATGTCGCGCGCAATGGCAATGGATGGATCGAATGTGTAACTCACTTGTGGTGGTGGTCCTTGTTGATAGTATTGTCCCGGAGGAGGACCTTGCTGGTATTGACCTTGGGGTGGGCCATAGGACTATTGCGAAGAAATATGTCAGCTCATGAATTCTTTCTTTCTTTCTTTTTTCTTGCCCAATTCTTCTAAAACGACAGAAAGATTGAGAAGAGATGCGCAACGTACATTGGGAGGGTATTGAGGTTGTTGACCGTAGTAGCCTTGGTTAGACATCTTGAATGTAGTTTAGATCTGTGTCGCAGAAGAGATTGTGTCAGTATTCCGTTATTTGCAGAGGGTGTCGCAATTATATCGCAATTGTATTGCAATTCCGGAGTTGCGAAGAGGAAGGCGCGAACGTACTTTTGGGAGATTAAATAAATGTACAAAAACGTCAGTGGAAGATAAGATGGATGGAGAGAAATGGGGATGGAATGAGTAGTTGGTGTGAAGTGATTAAGTTAAGTAGAAGAAATTGGGATTGACCTTGGGAAGTAGAAAACGGAAGGGAAGTTCGAGACACGCCAAGAGCGAGGACCGGGAGGAGGGACCAAGTGGGTATTTGAATGATTTGTGAGTGGCTGAGAGAAGTAAGTGTTCTCTGTAAGTACTTTTACGTGTAGAGTGTGTAGAGTATGTAGAGGATGTAGAGTACAAAGGTACAAAGGTACTTCTTACATGCGTACAGTGGCTGCGACTTCTTTTGCGGCCTTGCTCGTATCGGGAGCGGCTTTATTTAGAAGAAAGGGTATTTCTTGCACAGTGAACAGTCGGCGCAGAGCCAATCAATTCTACGAATTCCTCGCAAATGGTTTTAATCATGACACACACACAATCAAGCTTTGAGGCTTGAATCTTGCAGCAAAGCCAATGGGCACAACTGCGCACGATTGGTGCGACGGGCGGCGGCGGAGCCATGTACAGGTACTTGTCCTGACCGTACAGTCATCGGCCATCCTCCAGGCCAGGTTCGGCGAGTTTGAGGGTGAGAGCGTGCGAGCGTGCGAGGGTGCGAGGGCGAAGGCTGCGGTGCTCGTCAGTCTCAACACATGTACGTACGTATGCAGACCTGACACCCTTCCAACCGTTCTATTCCAACCTTCTTTGACGCTTTGAAACTTCCACGCTCCTCCCATCCGCATTCGCATTCGCATCGCTGTGCTTTCATACAGTACCAACGGCTCTGTACAAAGTCGTGGTCTGCCAAAAAGGCGGAGGACAGCGCATCGTTAACCATGGACCATGGACCATGGGCCATAGACCGTGGCTCAGCTCAGCGCCAGCTTCTTGCCCCCATTCAAACTGGTCCTCATTCTGCAAGTAGCATAGCCGGGTGTCCTTTGTATCATGTGGTTACATTGGAAGCCAGGAACCTTCACACAGCCATGGTCCTACAGTCTTAAACCTTTCTGCACACGCAACCCATACAAGTACTCCATACGCTCCATATGCTCCATACGCTCCATACGCTCCATATGCTCCATACGCTCCATACACTCCATACACTCCATACACTCCATACACAACCTTACACACCTTACACACCTCTTCATCCAACTAACTGTACAGCGATCATTCACCTGTCCCCTGCCCTGCCCCTGCCCCTGCCCCTTCCCCCTGCTTCAATCCTATCCCTACAAGGCGTGGTCAGCCACTTCTCAGATCCGATTAACCGTTCAGAGCTTGGCAAACTGGAGACCCCAAGCCTTCAGGATCCAAAAAGAGCCATGTCTAATGCCGCTCTTGATCTGTCTCATTAACCGTCGGCTGTGACTGCGGAGATGTTCGGGTATAATGCTTGCCGAATTAAAAGCAGCAACTGTCGTCAGCCACCAGAGCCACGCTGTCAATCTTGGAGTGTCCTTTCCCGGCAAATCCCGCCCGCTCATGAACCCGGATCTGTGCCGGATTTCGGAAGTTCGTCCCTTTGCGGAATGATCAATGTCGAGGCAATTCGTAGCTTAGGAACTGATCTCGAAATTCACCTACGCGCGAACTCACCAACTGCGCCCACGATGAGTCGTTTCCGGCATGTAATTGATTGGCTTCGACCGTTTCGGAGCTGCGTACTGCCGCCACCTACGGCCTTGAACCACACCGTACGTGGTCTGTGGCTCCACTCCATCAACACCTTGCTTCGTGGTGATGAGCCTTGATTACGTTTTTGAGTCGCGGTCGCTGTGTGCAAATGTGCAATACGCACTGAGTATATGCCGACTAGAGCTACATTGAAGATAATTCGTTCGTTCCCCATTGTCTTCGTCAAACTCAAACAATACATTTCTAACATCCATTTCAACAAATCCAGGCTATGGTTGTCACGTGCAGATTATGTCCAGCTCAAAAATGTGTCCGCAGCTCTATACGCCAACCCTTGGGAGCAAAACTATGCCCAGATACTAACTGGCGCCCTGTACGGACCAGCGAAGCAACCTCCTAACTTCGTCAATAGAGCTTCACGCTTCCATTAATGCTCAGATCCCTTGAACTAAACCCAACAAAAATATCGATATCTCCAGCTGGTATCACCCAGTCCTGCTTCATCACATCCCAATAACTAAGGTCTCGTCTGGTTAAATTGAAGTTCAATGATTTCGTCTCTTCGGGCGCCAGCGATACTTTTTGAAATCCACGCAGGACTTTGACCGGTGTTCCGTTTGGCACCGAACCTTGTGGGAAGGAAAGGTACAACTGAACCACCGTGGCGCCGACGGTGGAGCCTGTGTTAGAAACGGACGTCGAAACCATTACCAGAGTGGTATATAAATCCGGGTTACCTCCTGGCGAGGTCTGGAGACTTGAGTCTGGAGACGCGGAAATATTATCGGAGAGAATGTCCGCGGACAACAAACTATCGAGCTTGAAAGTGGTGTAACTTAAGCCGTATCCAAATTCATACAGAGGGGTGATATTCTTAGCATCAAAATGTCGATAGTCAATGAAGAGGCCTTCTCTGAAATTCGACCGCCATGCGTTGGGATCAGTGACATTCGTCAAATTCACGATGGGGAAATCGTAATCGGATTCTTTAAGAGGAATGGTATAGGGGAGTTTTCCAGAAGGATTCACATCTCCGAATAAGACATCAACAATAGAATTTCCCGTCTGTTCGCCTGGGTAATGCGCAGCGATTATGGCAGTTACGTTGGGGTTGTTCGCCCAGGGTAAGGTGTTGACTCCAGCGGAATGAGTAATCACAACTGTGTTGGGACATTCGAGCGCAACACTCGTGACCACAGTCGTGGAGTCCCAGTCTAGTTCGAAAGTGACTCGATCGGCGCTTTCCGTGGCGAAAGTCTTCAAAAAGACAAGACAGACATCGGGTGTGGGATATATGCTACCAAAATATCCTCTAGCGATTACCTGATTGCTCGTGAGGTACTGGACCCGAGCTCCGTACGTATTGGCGCGAGCTTTGATTGCATCTAGCGGAGACACGAGCGATGTATGTCTTCCACTTCCAGATCCACCACCAATATCCAGCGTTCCGGTATCGAAGGCATACGGCAATGGCGCAGGATCAATATACGTCAGCCCATCGGTGAGATCAGGAGTGTCATTGCCGAACACGCCGATGTTGAGGGGCTTTTGGAGTGGAAGGGTGTTGTTTGTGTTCTTAAGCAGAACAGTGCCTGCCGCTGCTACCGAGCGTATGAGAGCGGAATGGTTGCCACGAACATCGCGAGCTGGGACTTCGGCTCCTACGTCAATGCCGTACAGCTTTCCGAGAATAGGAGTTGTCGATGGATCAACACTCGGATAGTTCTGGTCTTGGCCGAGGAGAAAATAAGGCGTCATGACTCTCCGGACCATATCATCAAGGCGTGCTTCCGATACACTTCCGTTTTTCACCGCCTGGGTAAGGTTGCGACCAAAGTACGATTCTCCCGTAGTGATCGCCGCCTGCGTTAGGTAGCCGGGCATGAGAAGGTCTAAACCGCCGTTCGCTGATGACACGCCGCTGTGCGCAGCGAACCAGTCAGAGACGACGTATCCCTCGAACCCGAGTTCCTCTTTTAGAATTCTCGTCAGCAGATCCGGGTTCTCACAAGCGTACGTCTCATTGACTCGATTATAACTACACATTATTGAGGTGGTCCCCGCCCTCACCGCATCAGCAAACGGCCATAAATATAATTCATGGAGCGTTCGATCATCAATATTAGAGGAGATGGCTTTAATGTCTGTCCCATCCTCAAGGATCGTATTGCTTCTCTGGGTCTCCTGCTCATTGCCAATGTAGTGCTTAGAGCTGGTCTGCACGCCGACACTTTGAAGTCCCTGAATTGAAGCCATCATGGTTTGTCCCGTAAGATAGGGGTCTGGGGAGAATCCTTCCCAGTTTCGACCTCCGAGTGGATGACGACCTAGTGGTCCGGCTACTGGCCTGTTTTCGTTTAGACAATGCATCTTCTTGGGAGTAACTTCAACTGTCTCACCCGAGTGCAACATGTGTTCCTTTGGCCTTGAATTCCTGTCCAAGAGCCACTGATTTGCTGTAAATAAGATCCATATCCCAGGATGCCGCAAGTGTGATTCCAGATGGGAAAACACTGACTAGATCCTGTCGATTGACTGCAGCAGGCCCGTCGCTGTAGCATATTCCAGAGAAATTGAGACGCTTGATTGGCGAAATATTTCCAACACAAATCCCTCCTCCTTCAAAGGAGGTAGCTGCTCCAGTCACTATTCCCACCTTCTCTGTTAGGTTCAGCTGGGCTAGAAATGCATCTGCTTTCCCTTTCGCAGTTGTCCAGTTTGCTAGCGACGACGTTAGTACGTAGCTGAGGTTAATGGATAAGTAGACTCGAATATGGAACTGAAGAGCATGACCATACCGCCGGAAATCAACGCAGCACCCGACACAGCATCAACAAGACAATGTTGCCGGCTACCAACCCACACAGTTGCCAGCAAATATGGCAAAAAATGCATCTTGAAATGTTCATAAACGCTCCCTAAAACTTTCGGAATGAGCACCCAGGATGATAATGCTATCCCGGTGATTTCAACATCTCCAGCTTGGTACACATCCGATGCAACACTCGTATTTATACCTATATTCACTTCCGCATTCATCATGTTCTGCACCTCTCTGCGGGGTAATCGAATACCCCCCGAGCTGAGTTGCACTGCTCTTTTTTATTCGGTACCGATACATTCAACGCGCGGAAGCAGATGCAGTGTAGTAAGCTATGGGTATAGATATACCGAATTGAATATACTGTGATGTGATGAGCGCATTGCATTGCATCGCATCGTACTCGTACTCGCACTCGCTTATACAATACGGGTGGGCGGGGCTCGATACGCGTATTCGATGGAGGGAATGTGGGCCGGCGGAATTACTGTAATGATGGTGCTTGCTTATTTTACCACTGCACTGGGTGGATGTAGTGGGAAATAAGACGTCATTGTATTACGGGGAGATGGAGTCTCCGGTGATGAATTAATGCGTTGATTTGGGGAAGTGGAGATGAGATATACATGATTGTTGTTCTACGGTAGTAGTTGCAATATAAAGTAGTACTTTGAATTTATAAATACAGAGACGACGGATATGAGAAATATCTAGTATACCTACCTACCTGCCTATCTGCTTATTTTCTGGAACTCTTTTAATGCAACGCATCTTCTGGTTCTTTGTGGTGACGCCGAGTGGTATCAATAATATGTGGTGTGGTGTGTTTCTTTCTATCTTCCTTCCTCTTGGGTCTGAGGTTTCGGCTAGCTGCCTCCTCGTTAGGTCATGGCTATGGCAAACCTCTTCGACGACGACGCTCTTTCGTTTTTTGTTCTTCGTCTTGGTCTATATCAGGAGATGAAGATAGTCGTCGTGGTGGTTTGGAAGGCATTGATCTATTATTTATAGACTAATATCAATCCTATATCCTGCAGGTCGTCAAGTATAATTAAACTGTTTCAAAATGGACTTGAGTGTTGCTTGGTGATGCTCGGAGATGATAAGAGCCAGGGAAATTCTCTGGCTGCAGCCCTTCGTGTACTGGTCATGATATATGTGAGAAGAGTGGATTAGTTATAAGGGGAGCGAGCGGGGTTGTTCGTGATGCACGCGAAATAGCTACACCGAGATGCCTACCTTATCCCTAAAAGTTCGGAATAAATTGAATGTATGAAATTAAAACCAAACAAACGATCCATGAGAAGATCTAGCTAAAACGCAATTTAGCAGTCCCACCAGTCCCATCAAATCCTATTACTGGGACTGTTGGAACATCACGTGATATTATCACAGGGATTCTCCTATGACTAATTGTAGCCTTGAGCCTATGGTCCCCTGATTACACGTGAGCAGTCGTAACGTCTGGGTGATACAGAGCTGTCAGTTTCAAGCAACATCAGAAAATATATCTTCTCAGTCGTCCAGCCTCATCGAAACCAAGCAATTTTCTAGCGCTGCACCTTCATACCCTCTTTCGTGTTAGCAGATTTTAGTGAAGGTATATCTTAACAATTACTAAGAGACAACGTATCTGATTAGAAATCCTCCACTGCTCCAATAATCCTTCAGTCAATATCAGCCAAAAAGGTAGAAGGCTGACCGAAACACTCCCACAATGGCCGAGGCATTCGGTGTAGTGGGCATAGTTGTGAATATCATCGACCTAGTTACTTTTACCTCGAAAGTTGTCGCTCGTTTGAATGAGTTTCAGTCAAGCCTCAATGAAGTTCCGAAGTCGCTATACCGTGTAAAAGTTGAATTGACATTGTTGGACAAGGCTCTTCAACAAATCAAAGAAGCGATTGACAACGGGTTACTCGAAACAGAAAAAAATGCTGTACTTTTACCAACGATTCTGGCCTGTACTGAGCAACTCACAGAGATTGACTCAATACTTTCAAGATTGATGCCCAAACAGAGCGATGGTCGGACCAAGAAAGCTCTCAAATCCGTGGACAGTGTATTCCAAGAAGGGAAAATTCAAAACATCACGAAAACCATCCAACGCTACATCGGAACACTAACCTTCTATTTTGTTGCCTCATCTTCATCATTAAAACCTCTCACGGGTAAGAAATCCGCTGAATTATAATGTCAGAAATTCACAGTTGATACAGACACCAAACTTATCGAGATACGCCAATGGTTATCAGCTCCGGATCCTTCTACCAACTACCAGAAAGCTATCAAGCTACGGCAAGCTAACACCGGACTCTGGTTTCTTCAGAGCGATCTATATAGAAAGTGGAAAGCCGAAGCTTTCCCTGTCTGGTTACATGCTATACCTGGAAGTGGGAAGACAGTCCTTAGCTCAACCGTCCTCGAAAACATCCTTCAACATACTAAAGATGATCCAGGAATGGTTGTTGCCTATTTCTACTTTGACTTCAACGATGAGCAAAAGAAAGATCCTAATATGATGGTCCGGTCGTTGATTTGTCAACTATTGCAGCAATCTATCAAGATACCCTCTGATCTAAATACGCTCTACATATCCTGCGATAATGGTCAACGACAGCCATCACCGAATACACTTTTCAAGATATTACAACAGATGATTGAGGATTTTCCACAGACTTATATCGTTGTTGATGCCCTAGATGAAAGTGCTGAGCGCAAAGAACTTATGAAAATTGTTAAAGAAATCTTGGGATGGCACTCCCAGGGATTGCATATTCTTCTAACCAGTCGGAAAGAAGGTGATATTATGCGCACACTGGAGCGTCATATCAACCAACAAAACATCATAGGCATTCAAACGAAGGACGTTGACCAAGATATACAGATGTATGTACATCAAAGACTATCCGAGGATGAAAATCTCCTGAAATGGCGAGATGATGTCCGACCAAGAATAGAAAGTTCGTTGATGGAAGGAGCCCATGGAATGTATGTTTTGTCTCGTCCACGCACATACTATGGCTAAGCTTACTCAATTAGGTTTCGATGGGCTGCATGCCAGCTAGACGTCCTGGGACAATGTCGGACTCGAAAGCAACTTGACAAGGCTCTTTCAAATCTCCCACCTACTCTGGATGAGACCTACAACAGAATTCTTAGCGCTATATCGAGCAGCGACTCTGATTACGCAATTCGAATTCTACGATGGCTAACGTTTTCTGCAAGACCCCTCTCACTGGCAGAGGTTGCCGAGATTGCTGCTCTCGACACAGATCGCAGTCCAGCCTTCGACCGTGATGATGTCCTTGAAGATCCTTTGGATGTTCTCAGTATATGTTCTAGCTTGATCACCGTCACTACTGCGGACGACTTACATGGCGAACCTTTACCAGGACCGATAGTACTTTTAGCACATTACTCTGTAAAAGAGTACCTAGTTTCGGAACGCATCCGTGAAAGCAAAATAGGGACATATGCTATGGAAGCGGCAGTCTGCCATCGTTTAATTGCTAGATGCTGCCTCAAATATCTACTACAGTTTAACAGCCCTGAGGCTTTGAACGAGGATAATTTCCATGAGTTTGCGCTGGCGAAGTATACGGCCCAGTACTGGATGACACATGTAAAAGCAAATACGGAAGGAGATGTAGAGACGTTGAAGTTAACTCTTGAGTTGATGGACACGGATGGCAAAGCGTACCTTACTTGGAATCAAATCTACGATCCTGACAAGGGGTGGAGAGGGACAGACTTTCAGCTTGACCTATGGCAGGTTCCTTCTCCACTCTACTACGCGAGTCGGGGTGGTATGGTCGATGTTGCAAGACATCTGCTCTTAGTAAAAAAGGCCAATGTTAACGCGGAAGGTGGAAGATATGGCAACGCACTTCAAGCAGCTTGCGTGTATGGCCATATAGGTGTAGTGCAGCTACTTCTTCAAAACGGCGCTGATGTTCACGCAAAAGGTGGACATTATGGCAACGCACTTCAAGCAGCTTGCGTGGGGGGCCATATAGGTGTAGTGCAGCTACTTCTTCAAAACGGCGCTGATGTTCACGCAGAAGGTAGATATTATGGCACTGCACTTCAAGCAGCTTGCGTGGAGGGCCATATAGATGTAGTACAGCTACTTCTTCAAAATGGCGTTGATGTTCACGCAGAAGGTGGAAGATATGGCACTGCACTTCAAGCAGCTTGCGTGAAGGGCTATATAGGTGTAGTACAGCTACTTCTTCAAAATGGCGCTGATGTTCACGCAGAAGGTGGAAGATATGGCAACGCACTTCAAGCAGCTTGCGTGGGGGGCCATATAGGTGTAGTGCAGCTACTTCTTCAAAACGGCGCTGATGTTCACGCAGAAGGTGGACATTATGGCAACGCACTTCAATCAGCTTGCGTGTATGGCCATATAGGTGTAGTGCAGCTACTTC
This sequence comes from Clarireedia aff. paspali H2, assembly GCA_026770245.1. Taxonomy (NCBI): domain Eukaryota; kingdom Fungi; phylum Ascomycota; class Leotiomycetes; order Helotiales; family Rutstroemiaceae; genus Clarireedia; species Clarireedia aff. paspali H2. The sequence continues at coordinate 27,453 of JAJCXA010000020.1, forward strand.
TTCAAAACGGCGCTGATGTTCACGCAAAAGGCGGACACCACGGCAACGCACTTCAAGCAGCTTGCGTGGGGGGCCATATAGGTGTAGTGCAGCTACTTCTTCAAAACGGCGCTGATGTTCACGCAAAAGGTGGACATTATGGCAACGCACTTCAAGCAGCTTGCTTGGGGGGCCATATAGGTGTAGTGCAGCTACTTCTTCAAAACGGCGCTGATATTCACGCAGAAGGTGGATATTTTGACAACGCACTTCAAGCAGCTTGCGTGAAGGGCCATACAGATGTAGTGCAGCTACTTCTTCAAAATGGCGCTGATGTTCACGCAAAAGGTGGACATTATGGCAACGCACTTCAAGCAGCTTGCTTGGGGGGCCATATAGGTGTAGTGCAGCTACTTCTTCAAAACGGCGCTGATATTCACGCAGAAGGTGGATATTTTGACAACGCACTAATAGCGGCTTCCCATGAAGGTTACGAGCACATTTTTAGACTACTGCTTAGCAGGGGCGCCGATATTCACCATCTTGGCAGTGTTAATGGATCTGTTTTGGGTACCCTTGCTTTCAAGGGGCATACACACTTACTCCGCTTGGCTTACGATCAATACCATGCGATGCGGGACTTTGAGGATTCTCATAAGAGGAATGCTATTTTACTAGCAGCAAGAGGGGGTCGTTTTGAGACCTTCAAGTTCCTGGTTAGCATAGGTCTAGATTCCGGAACAAAAGATGCAAAAGCGGAGACTTTGCTACATTATGCGGCTTCAGGAAGATCGTCCAGAATTGTCAATCTAGTTCTCGACAACAATCCACCGACTTCCTTACAAAGTGAACATTGGAGCCCACTTCACTGGGCTTGTAGGGCGGGAACCCCTGATGTTGTTGAGCGATTGGTGCAGGCTGGATTTCGGAATGAATCTGTTACTATAGCTCAGCCAAAAGGGCAATGGACCCCCATCTCCATCGCTATCTTTCATGGAAATACAAAGATGTTGATGGGATTATCAGCGTCCTGCAAAGCTCTGCTCCAGATAAAAGCTGATTTGGGCGAGCAAATCGATGATATACATACACCGGACCGTTTCGTGTGCTACGGCTGTATTTTTGTAAGTATACATCTAGAATAACTAAAACAATTACTCACACTAGATAGAAGATCTACGGGCCTCGCTTCCATTGTCGAACGTGCGGATACCTCGATTATTGTTTCATGTGTAAACCTTTCCTCGATCATTTACATCAAGATCATGTTTGGGAAACCTTTTAACATTGTTGAAATAACACATTATTTGATTTCGCTCCAAGGTCTCAATTGCATCCTTTTCGAGGTGCTTCTCAAGTTCTTCAGGGTATTTCGGGTCTTAAAATCTTGGGCAAATCTGTGGATAAATCAGAATGTAGGATGATCAGAAATCTATGCAGGGTACCATCCGACCATTTCCCAATGTCCCAAACCCTAGGTAGCGATCTCATTGCAGTAAACAAACCCTCACATCTGCCCAGCACTCTTCTTGCATTCCCTCTTATGCGCCTTCCAGTCCGCCTTCTGACACCCATGGTTACAGTACCATACAACCCCACACCTCGAACATTTCTTCAATGATCCCTCTGACTTTCCACAAGTGTTACACTTTGTTCGTACCGTCCTCAGCCCTCGGTTAACTTCCGACTCCTGAGATGCAAGCCCCTCCATCTCCGCGGCTCCGACGATCTCCTCCACAAACGGCACAGCGCACAACGGCATGATCGCAATCCTCGTTGCAAACTTCTTGAGAGCCTCTGCACCATGAAACGATGGGAAATCATCGGTATCCTTTCCTTCACCACAGGAGCAGATGGGTATCTCGCCATGAGCTGTCGATAACGGAACAGAACTGTTGTTGGCCTTGTATTGACAGCTCGGTGTGTGCTGCCAAGTACGACATGCTTCTGCCATGGCGGGAATCATTTGCTTCCAGAGGACTTCTTCGGCTGGGGTGACCTTGATGTTGAGTACCTTGCCCGATCGCATCATACCAGTAAAAGCAGGTAATAATTTTTCCATACGTGATTCATCCAAGGGCACAATATACGCATCGAGAACAATAGATTGCTGTGCAGGATTGTGGCGTAGCGCATTACCGAAGATTATGGTATCAACATCGCTATTGCCTTCGGCGATTCGGCCATTCGTGGTAGTAAGGTGGAATATTTGCAGACGCTCATGTCTTGGATGCATCCCACTGATACTTTGTATCATGACGTTTAAACTGGACTTTAATTGCAACAATGCAGGCAATGTGTGGATCTGGTTACCAGGAGTCGAATTGTAAATTATACGTTCCTGAGAGCTGAGAGCAAATCCCATGAAGGTTTCTGTCCATGCCAGCTTCTGGGTGGTAGATATGAGAGGTTGTTGGTTGAGGTTGATTCGAGGGAATGTAAGAGAAGTTGGGCAAGAGTTTTTGACATCTACCGGAAATGGATTGTGGTCGTAACCTCCAATGTTTCTAGCAGAGCTCGGTTTGACGATCACAGATACCGTATTTCTTGTTGAGACGATTTTTGCTTGTCTAGTATTGATAGGATATGGGTATCGCAATAGAAGGTTGCTGTTTTCATTGTTTGGGGCTCTGACAGACAATGTGCACGCTGAAACCTGGACCACTTTAGCATTCTTGAGGGACGATTTCTCCCATTTTTTGCGTATCTCCATTGTTTCGATGCGAGAACTGCGGTCCAATTGAACGAAACAGGCGTCATTGATAGCTGGAGGTGGTAAAGGACCGAGATATGGATTGCCCAACCGAATTCCTGGCGGCTCCCTCAAGACCACGACATTCTTATCCTGCAATCCACAACCATATACACTCAAAGTCAGACCCAATCTTGGACTATAAAGAGCTGCGGTGGTAGGACTAGCCGAAAGAGTGAGATCAATACGGATACTACCAGCCGATCCGAGTAAGAGCGGCCACACGGGGACAGCACAGGTAATGATCAAATCGGAAGTTCCTCTCCAGCCATCCTTGTCTTCAACAACGTCGCAAGTATAATTGTCTTCAGTACGCTGGGTGAGTTTTCCGAAAAAGCATTGAGTTGAGAAGAAACTATTCTGAAAACCCAGCTCGAGCTGTGAGACATTTACATGTACTCCTGGGGTCCCTAAACCTTGAGGCTGCTCATGCCGTGAAGTAAATACGTCGAGCTTCTTTCGTGGCACCTTCAAGCACAGCCAGACAACCGAGGGGATATTCTGCTGATCCAGGAGGCCATGGTCTGAGCTAGCACTTGGTGAGCGCATGGGGCCGTATATTTCTTCTATCCTTGGGAGTTTTCTAGGATGCGGAGCACTCAGCATATTGTTAGAAAAAAGACCACTAAGATGAAGTAGTACATGGAGTTCCTGAATCTGATTCGATCCAATGAGTAACTCCCTGTCACATTCAATCCTGTCAACCAGAGAGCTTATGAAGGCATGCCAATCAGCAGTTACATGTCTGGACTTCGCTAGACCAAGAAGGGCTACAAAGCTCATTCGATTGTAGTGACGGAAATCAGTCGACAATGGCGACGTTAGTTGACGCATCATGCTGCCCATAACCAAGCTGGGATTCTCATGAGAGAACATTGTCTGATATAGTTTGAAGAAATAACTCAGCAGCTGATTCTCTTGAAATACAACCAGTGGGTTCATTTCGGGTCCGCTTCCTTCTCCATCGATATCACCAAATGTTGGTGATCTCCAGGCAATTCTCATATGAGACTGAGTCTGTCGGCCAGACTGTCCAGGTATGATCAGACGCGAGGCGGCTTCCATATCATATGCTTCTGCTGAATATCCCAGAAGGTGACTGGTTGGTGCAAGACCGAGCAGAAAGGAGATGGTAGTAACGTCCGAGCACAAAAGAGTAGATAAAGTGTCACTTGTTTTTTCTGCAGCTTTCAAGAGACAATTCGTGAATAGAACTGATGTTCGATTCTTAGCAAGAAGTGGCGCAGTAGCGGGAAGTATATTAAGTAAACCCAAGTGGTCAACGAGATTTGAAGTGTCGATAACCTGGAAGCCTGTGGTTTCGCCAAGTTGTTTTGGACAATGAGCCATTTGTAGGTCGAAAGGCTTGCTATACCAAGGCGCAGTGTAGAGCCGAACAATATCAGGATTCCATCCATTACTAGATGAATGATAGAAGCGTTGTAGCTCGTAGCAAAAGCGTAACGCGTCCCCACAAAAGATTCGAACTTTGATGGCTTCAGCACGGTGCTGGTCACCAAAGACCTGACACCATTCTCTGAATTGCGACTTTGCTAGTTCCACGATCCTTACCGCATATGTTTCATCCGAAAAGTCGTTGTCTAAAACACTAGCGAGATGAAAACCGAGGAGCGGATCAGTTCCATAATGAACGGCGAATTCCCCGTCTGGAGCTGAAGATATGGCCATCATAGGATTGGCTCTCCCGCCTGCGCAATGTCTCAGATCTCGTTGATCATCCAAATTCCCTGCTACGACGCCGGTCTCCCAGTATTTTCTAAAGCAAAACGACGATATTCTCAGGGCACGAATCCAGTGTGGGCCCGTAGAACGGACACCATGCAGCACCGATGTTTCTTTGTCTGGACTTAGGTGTTTTCTAACAACGCTTTGGACACCTCTAGTGTACTTGGCTTCCCAGAATCTTCTCTCTGCTGCTCCAAGAGTTGCTATTTTGTGATAATGAGTCCATACATGTCGAATTTGTTCCAAGGTATCAACGCTGAGAAGGTGGACAGTCTTTCCATATGGAGAGGAGGACCACGCCACAAGAGATTCAGAAGCTTGAAGGAGCTTTTCGGTGTGCGATCTAAGCAGTTCCATATCGGTATCTGTAATATAGAGATGATAAAATAGATTCCATGTTGATATATCAGAGGCGGTGTCGATAACCAATGAGAAAAGAAATATGTTTCGTGCTGTAATAATTAATAATTTTTTGAACAATCAACCCGATGGGGTAATCAGAGAAATAACATACCAAGAACAGCAGGCTCAATGTCGCAGCATGTAAAATCACAATTGAGCCTCGGTGCTTAAAGTTCCAAAATTAGCCAATACAATTACAACGAACAGAAGTCTGCATTACTCACTGAGATTCTCATTGCACCAGAGAGAGAAGAAGATGTTCCGTGGATCTCCACATCCTAACATCAACACGTTTGTGGGAGCGTCATCTTGTGTATTCCGATTTGAGCCTGTCTCCAGCAGGTTGACAGCGGGTGTGTTTCCAATTGGATAGAAGAAGTGAGTGAGCTTCACAATTGTAGGACCTAACATCGTGGTAGGAAGCTTTGGTGGTTGAAACGTTCACAAGACCCTGCGCTCAGTTATGTTTGGAAGAACGGCAATATTTAGAGTCCCAGAGCTGTGTATGAACTAAAGCATCGATCTACGGGAAATTAATGCTACTTATTCTTTCATTTGACTGCACGCAGGCCAACAAGTAGGCACGGAAATTTCCTCTTAGAAGTTCGGATGAGAATCAGGGCTCCACCACGGGTAGTTGCACAGAAAGGAAAAAACCAATAGTTCGAAAGTTATCAGATTTGAGAGCAAACAGGAGCAAACAGGAACCGGGATGTTTCGGCTCATATTTCATGTAGGACGGTCAACTACATAAATATATATCAAATAACGCAGGCCCACCTAGATAGTTGGCCGAAGATCGACGAATAGGATGACCCCCTAATCTAGCTCATGCATTTCAGTGAATAGACTCATCTGGCTGTACTGGATTCGCTTCCAGAATTGCCTCTTTCAAATGGTTTCTTACTGCAAATACCCGTCGGTATCGAATTTCATGCTCTAGGTTGGTGGCGAATGTAGATGACTCTGGAGATGAAATGATTCTAAACATGGGTAAGTAAGCGGGTCTCTTTATATCAAATCCGGAGAAACCAGGGATTACTAAAATATCAGAATATCCCCCTTGTTTGTGCTCATTGAGATTCTCATTTATCAAAAACCATATGAACGATAGGTAGCGGGAAAGTTGAGGTCTGAAGGATCAATATAGGCCTGAAGGAGGAGGCAATGTTGGAATAGGCTTTTATATGGGCCATATGCCAACATTGTGGCGATGTCTGAAGGTCTATGAATATGGGAACCTTCACCACTGCAAAATAGGTAAAACAGTTGAATCAAGTAAAAGTAATTCCTACTTTATAAATTCATTTCGAAGCCTACAGTCACTATTCTTTTGTGTCAACTTGCTGTACCCTCAACAGGGAGCTCAAGTCTGTCAGTTTCCCAAGATTCAGTCTGCGTCAAGAAGACGCATAGACTTAGGCAAATGTCATAAATGATATCCCGACGTTGTCAATCTGGTATCTCCGAATGGCCTACATTTCCGGTAGGCCTATCGGAGCTATATAGCCTCCTCGTACATACCAGATCGAATGCGGTTCGCTGGTTTTATTGAACCATTAATTATAACGACCTCATGAGGGATCAAATATAGACACAAGAATGTAAACATAGTCCATCGTTCAGGGGGTCAGACGTGAGTTTGGGTAGGTTATAATGTAATAAGTTCGACCGAGCTCTGCAATCTATGGAAGTATATTCATGTTGACAACGAAGCAGTGTGTGGTTTGATGCATAGAAACTTCCGAGATATTGATTGATAATAGTTCTGGCAACGAAGGCCTAGGAGAAATTAGGGAAGAAGCTGCTTATATATGATTCATAGCGCGCAGTACATCGTGCTACCCAAGGACTGAACAAGGAAGTGCAGTGATCGAAATCAAGACCATGATATATAAGCGACCCAAAAATCTACTAAAATGCTCCCTCTTCCAAATTTCATCGTTGTAGCCTTAGCCATATTTGCTGATGAGAAGATATCTGGCAAAGGGTCCATTATAAAAGTCACTCACTTCTTCAATCTACAGCTATAAAGAGAAATCTTCAATAAAACAGCAGTAAACAACACAAAAGCCGAACTTTCATCTACCGAAAAAGTAAGATTACATTAATTATCCACAAAACCAACTCAATCAAAATATAAAAACTGCCAGAATATACCACAGAAACTCAGTACTTGTTCATTTCACACTGCAATTCTAGACGCTCCTCCTGAGTTACAGAAGTAAATTTATACACAAACCCATATCACACTTACCTACTAAGCGAGGGTGGGAAAAGGAGAACCGAGCAACCGTATATCAACGTAACTTACATTACAGAAAAAGGGAAAAAAAACCAATTTCAAACCAACTTTTCTACTTCCGTGATACTAGCTTCCCTATCTACAGTAGACATATAACTAATTCGCACTATATCTTTCTCTATCACAGTACAGTACAGTACTCACTCACACACCAACTTAACCCAATTAATCAATACATATATACCCCTCAATAACCCCAACCCCAACCCCAACCTCAACCCAACTCAACCTCCCACCAAAACAACCTTTATCAACAAGTACTCTACTCTATCCGCTCTACCCACTACCTATCTGATAATTTCACTATACTACAAGTATATTCATTGTACAACTTACAAATAAGTAAGTAAGTAAGCCACCCTTCGAAATTCCGTGTACAACAAGAGAGAAAACCAAACTAAACCAAACTAAACTAAAATCTCCACTTATCCATCTATCCATCTATTCAGCGAAACCATTTTGTCAAAGAACTTCGCAGCATCGCAATTTGACTCCGACACCGGCACCAGCACCGGCACCGACTCTGAAGACAAGAGTCGAGTCGAGTCGAGTTGAGTTTCCGATTGCCGGTAACGTAAATAAATAGAGTAGAGCCAGTTGAGCGTAGAAGTGAAGGGTAGAGTAGAGTAGAGTAGAGTTGAGTTGAGTTGAGTGGGGTTTTATTTATTACGAATGGGTTTCTTATGCAGGTAGTTAGGTATTCTGCTGTAATGTAATGTAATATAATGTACTATAATACATTTCTTTCCGAGAAGGAGGAGGAGAGGGTGGAGATGTAAGACTTACATACCAAACCGAAACACCCGAGGGGATTTCAACAATCCCTTCCCCGACATTCTTGGAAGTGAAAAGAGCGGTTTTGCCCCTCGTTCGCTGTCCCAAAGCTGTCTTATTTGATGTGCAAGGAGAGTACTCATTCTGCGACTAGGAGACGAGTTCCGACTTGCTTGGGGTGATATAATCTAGCTATTTATTCTATGGAATATATAAGTTATATTCTAAATGAATGTCTCAGTAAAAATATAGCATTAAACACCTACACCTTATCTACACCACATCTCATCAACACCTACACCTCATCGACACCACGCTCACCTCATCTACAACCACACCCCCATCTATACCCACGACTCATCTATACCTCGCCAACCTACTATCCCCCCCTCCCCCCCTAAACCTCCGCCTGCTCCCTAACAACAGCCGGTTCCTCATCGGGAAACCTAATCGTCCTCCCCTCCATCCCAAACCCATTGTGTATATTCAGATTCGGGCTCGCCTCTGAACTACCATCACCACCACCCACCTTACTCCCACTTCCCCCCTGGCCATCCGTCGTCCTAATCACACTCCCCCCAATCCGATAAATCGGTCTCGTACTCGTAGATGTACTAAGCGCCGGCGTGTCAACTTCCGACGCACTTGCATTTCCACTCCCATTACCTCCCTGCGCCATCCGTCTTCTCAACTGCGCTGGCTGACCGTCGCGCGACATGCGCACGCGATCGCCAATGCGGAAGGAATTCTCGCTGTTAGCTTGCGAGGTGAATGCGCGGGAGAGGGTGCGTGGGAGGAAGAAGCCGACTTTGCCGAGGGGGATACTGAGGCCGTGGACGATGATGCTGCAGATGACTAAGAACCAGACGACGACGCGGATGACTTCGGCGAGACGGGCTGCGTCGGCGCGTTGCTCGCCGTCAACGGTGATTGTTTCGAGGAATTCGAGGGATATGTAGAGGTAGAAAATGGCGGAGACGCCGATTGGACCGAAGAAACCGACGAAAATGGCCTGGCGTTTTTCCTCGATTTGGTGGATCAATTTGTGCATACCGAAAACGATTGGTAGACGTCTGAAAGGGGTTTGAGATTAGTATCGTCTTTATAATAATTTAGAACAGCGACAGGGGAACCAACCTGAAAAGCAATATTAAAATGGCCAAAAAGATCAATCGATAGATTGGGATAACATCATTACTTGCGAAGGAGGTCCAAGGGCAAATGGCTCCGTAGAAGATGAAAATGCTCAAGTTGAGCAACATATCGATAGTAGGCTGTAGCGAATCATCTAACGTCTCAAGACGGAACCAATCATCCCACGTGAATACATTTCCTGCGATGAAGCATGCCAAAACATCGTCACTACCAATCATGCCGCAGGTACCCACGATAAAGAGAGCAAGGGTAATGGCAAACACAAGAAAACTTTCACGATCCACAAACTTCCTCTCTTCAGCCCAGTGTAGGAGTTCTTTGGCTATCCAACCGACTGTGGCCCCGTAGATTACACTGAGAATAATTGTGTACCCCCAAGTTTCCCCGAACCACAATCCCATAGCCATACGAGCACCACCACTTTGGCCGGCTCCTAAAATCACATGTCAGAAATTGCAATCCTGAAATCGCACAAGAAAACGAGAAAGACTTACCGCCTTCACCAGTATACTTAATAAGATACAATGCCAAAAACAAGTATGGGTATCCCAGTCCATCATTCGCACCACTCTCCGCCACAATAATCTTCTGCAACTCTTTGGGAATATTCTTATCCGCAAATTTCCCCTTCACAATACTATTACTCAGCACGGGATCCGTAGGGGTCACACACGCGCCCACAGCAAGCGCATGCAAAAACGGCAGGTTCGGAACCATGGCCCAAACAAGCAGCGAGCTCGCAAGCCACATTAAAGTCATGATTGGACCAAGCAAGAGTGAGAGAGCCTTCCATTCTAGTTTTAGGTAGCGCGAGGGAAGTTGCACGCCAGCGAGGACTAGCTGGACGCCGAGGACAAGGCGCGAGAAGTAGAGGGTGGCGGTGTTGAGGTTAGCGAGGGACCCGGTATAATCGAGAGGGCGAATGAAGTTTGCTGCATGTGGAGAGAAAACCACGCCTGCTAACAGGGAGATTACTGTTTGAGAGGAGGACATTAGCACATGTTAAGTCAACCAGAAGAACAACAGGGAGAGTTGCGAGGGGAGTGCACGATGAGCAAGACATACAAGCTTCCGAAAGATAAAACTTCTCTTTAAACAAATACGACACGAGTCCAAACATAGTGATAAACCCCCCCAGCACCGCGCAAACAATATTGAAATTGTTAACCTCGAGAGTCGGCATCTTGTCCGCTCAATCCTCTCACAAGGAATCGGAAAATTTAAGTGATGACGATCACCAAAGTCCCGCTCTCAAAGTCGTTTTCCCAATTGTAAAATAATATATTCCTTCAGTTCAATTCACGTTCCTGTCAAGTAATAGCCGTATCTTCGCTCGCAGCCCGTCTTGCCGCAAGATAAAAAGCCTTTGTTATTGAATCATTGGCGAAAACCCAACTTTCAATGCAGTGGAATTGCGTGCCCGCCACTTTCAACGTAGCAGAGAAGAAGATGATGCCTGCTTGCTTGTGTACTTGCACGACGTCTGTATGCTTGATACCAAGAAGTGTTGTTGTATTCTATCGAATTCAAAGCAAAGAAGTTCGCGTCGTCAACCAAGGGAGGCGGATGTGAGCAGAGAATGGAAAAGGAAAAAGTAGATTCGATCCAACTGGTGACGATAAGGCGCAACTCATAAAAAAAGCAAAAGCCAAGAAAATCAGCCAAGATTGAAAGGGGCCGGATTAAGCAACGGGCAAGAAAAAATTCCAAGTTGTCTTCGACTTTCACCCAACTTATCTTTATTAACGAAACGGCACGAGAGATACCGATAAGGCCCCACCATGCGGGGCTGCACCAGCTGATGGCTTCAGATGATTGGGATTTCATCATCATTGAAAGCCAAGGGTCTAGCGGGTGTGGAAGCATCAGCATCTTAACGTCTCTTTGACGATTCCGTGGCATTTGCTTGTTCGCACCTCAGTTCAAAGCCGTATTCCATGTTCATTAAGAAATGCACTTCCAACATGAAATTTCATGCGAACATAGCCATTAGAAAAATCGCCCAGGAAGATAACAAACGTTGTTATTCAACACATAATATCCTTGTTGGTATCTATCGATAGAACATACAGAGCACCACAAATTAGTTAATGCCCGAAAACCCAACTCCCACCTTCATAAACGAGCATTGTGTCTCTGTCGACACAACCTAGTAATACAATATCTGCGGAGAGATCCCAAAATGGTCACCTCACCTGATCCCAGAGACATCCGTCCCACCATCTCGCCCACACCCGCTCCCTCACTCCCTCGCAGCCAACGCCCCTGCAACAGCCAACCTATCCGCCGCCACATTCCCCGGATCATCGTCATGCCCCTTAACCCAAGTCAACTTACTCTTCACCCCATTCTTCGCCCGCTGATCCAAAATCTCCCTAATCTTCCCCACCAAATCCCTATTCTCCACATCCTTCCCCGTCGACGTCTTCCACCCGTTTTTGACCCAGCCCTTGTACCAGACCGTCGCGCAATTGATCGTGTAACTGCTGTCGGTGATGATCTCAATGTGTTTGTCGCGGGGCACAATCTCGAGTGCGCGCAGAGCCGCGGTGAGTTCGGCGCGTTGGTTGGTTTGCGGGAGGCCGGAGAGGGGCTCGGAGAGGTTCCTATACGGACGAGGGGGGGTTAGTTGTGGAAGTTTTTGTGATATGAAACTAAGAAGGCAGGGAAGAAGGGTAGGACGAACCTCTCATCATTGACACCGAACCAAACTCCCACACCAGCCTTCGCGCCCTGCCTGCCATTCCCCCTACTACTCCCATCCGTCCAAACTCTCACTGTATCCGCTTTAATCTCTTCTGTCGGCTCGGTCTCCTTCTCGACTTTCTTCCCCTTCACCTTCTTCTCAACCTTCTGCTTCTTCACCACCTTCTCCGCCGGGCCCCCATTGTCCACGAAAGCTTGCGCCTCCTCTCTCGTCGCAAACTTCTTATACTTCGGTCCCTTCACCCCGTCAATCTGCTCTTGTGCATCGGCCCACTCCGTATATACACCTGTTTTCTTACCCACCGCTACAGCATAGAACTTCTCCTCTCCATTCGCCTTTGCCGGGTTCTTTCCCGCGACAAAAGCTTCGGCGTCTTTTTTGCTCGTGAACGATTTATCTGCAAGTAATCAAACACATATTAGCATCCCACTGCCTCAATCTTCAACTTCCCAACCAACCACCAATCAGCCCCATCACTCCCCAAGCAGTCCAAATCCCAAATCCCAAAACGCCAAAACCAAAAAAGAAAAAAAAAAAAGAAAAAGCACCTACACATCGCCCCTTTAAACCCCGTAGTCTGATCCTGGCAATCCTTCCACGTCGTAAAAACACCCGTCCTAAACCCCTTCCTCACAGCATAATACTTCGTCGCCTGCGACGCGTCTTCGTCGCCACTGTACTTGCGTTTCCTTGTGATCGCCGGCATGATCCCAATCCCAACACAGATCCTGTATAAATCCTTTATCGCTTTTGCTCTTACGAAGAAGAGCGAGCGGAGCTGTCGGCGGAGAGCGAGGATGTTGAGCGAGTAGGTGCGATAGACGCAGTAGTAGTAATAGCAAGAAATGCAACGAGGTAGAGGAATTGCTATTGCGTTAGAACTGCAAGAGACCTTTGTCTGCGCGGCAAAGCGAAAGAGATTAGCTAGGCTATCTGCAGGTAGTTACTGTACAGTACAGTACAGTACAGTACAAAGAGGGAGGGTTACTCGCGCATCCGGCGAGACAATCAATCCTGCTTTGCTGAAAATCTTTAAAGGAAAACATAACTTACTGGTAGTCACGAATAGTACCCGATTCTTTCGATGGAAACCCAGCGTCTGCAGGTGCCAAAGCAAGAAATAGGTGGCATTGAAATGGGGAATAAGTATGTAGAATTAGGTTTTCTTAATGGATGGATGTCTTGATGCAGGTAGTAAATTGCTTGCGATGCAACGCGGGGAAGCCCAACCAACTCCAAGGGTCGCAAAGCGACAGTAATTAGAAATCAACCGCATCATAACTCCGGTGTTCCATATTCAGTACCTTAGATGTTCTACTGTTCAGTATATCTCATAAATGAAAGGACAAACCTGGCATATTCTAAATCTTCGAATTTTAGAGGCAAGATCACAATTGGTTATGAAACCGAGAAATTTTTTAATCATCTAGATTCGATCTATGTCTTTCTTATAACATGCGACGACGTCTTTCTACAAATCTAGCTTTAAACGCCGCCGCTCTTCTCTCTATAGATATTCTGTGCGAGCAAACGCAGATAAGCTATTCCTCTTGTCGTGTCAAAAAAAGGTACCTGGTCTCGTAAGAAGCAATATGCTAAGCATGCTCAAGTACAGCCCTAATCCCATCTCCCTCGAATCCAGAGGTGCGAAGAAAACCCCTTGATGTTACAACCCTTCCCAAACGCCAGAAATACAACGGTTCCCCGCTATGCAATGCCCCCGGTCCCAGTCCTCAAACGCCGAATTCTTTGTTGTTATACAGTAAAGCAAATTCCCCTTCTCCGTTTCTCGTTGCAATGATTTCAGTTGCCCTTCTCCGTCTCCTTTCTGGGCTTGTAGCCTGGTAGTTCGTCGAACCATCCTTGACGTTCATTGTACTTGTAAGCGTGAAACTCGATACCGTATGGCTTTGGTTCAATCGCATAGAGCATTCCTAGAGGCACATCCAGATCTGCAATATCGTCCCTGGTGAGGTCCATGAAGTATGCCATCAGTACTCGTGCAATCGATCTATGTCCAATGATAAGGACATGATCCGTGATACGCTCTAGCTCTCGTACCATGTCTCGTAACCGACTAATGACTTGTAGATATCCTTCACCTCCAACGCCAGGGTATATGTAGTGCAGCTTGTCTCTAGCTCGCTTCTCGTACTCTTCTGGATATCGTTTTTCGATTTCCTTATATGTCAACCCCTCGAATGCACCAGCATTTAACTCATTCAGCATTTCCCAGTTCTTCACATCGTAGTCATCATCATGCTCGAAATGATCTGCTGTTTGAATGCTTCGCTTGAGCATGGATGTCCAGACACAGAAATTCTTGTCTTCAAGCTCTCCCATGATATCCGGGTACGGTGGTGTTCTACTGGCTTCGCCGCCAGGAGGGTATTTTGCGCTCTCAATGGCTGACTGCTGTTGCTCATTGAGCCATTCCTTTCTTTTCCTGGTGATAAAATTATGAAGCACATGGGCATACTGCAGACCCTCCTCGGTGAGGTCAGAATCACCACCGAGCTTACCCAAGGCATTGTCCTCAGACTTTCCGTGTCGTGTAATCCAGATTTGCCTGGGTGCAAGGTTAAAAGTTGACAAATATGATGCAATCCCACCAGTCAAGAAACCCTTCAGCTGGTAATGGATGACCTTCCGTCCCACATCTATCATCTTGATGTATTGCATATGATTATCTTCCTCATACTTTCCGAGAGGAACATAGGCACTTGCGTAGGCAGCAACACGCTTCTTGAAGTCCTTCAGAGAGGCTTCGGGATCTTTATCTTTGTAGTCGGGACCGCGGAGCTTCAAACGCATATTTGCCTCGAGCAACTAATAATTATTAGCATATCAACTATAGTGGAGATTTGAGAAAACATACAGCTTCATCCTCACAAACACTCTCAATGAAGAGGATACCGAGCTTCGGTTCTCTCTCCTTAATGTGCTTGAATATGAGGCTTCGACGCTCGATAGTGCTATTTGTGGCGTCCAGAATTCCTACCGCGCCATTCCCCAGCAAGAGGAAGTCGAGAAGTTCATCCAAAGTAGCTATTGCCACTTGGTCTCTGATCATTGCTGCCTTGGCATTTTGAGGGTCAAAGAAATTGGCAGATTGATCCATGGTTTGTTGGTTTGGTAGTTCTCCGGGAGAGGAAACTTTCTTCAAATCGAGCCCCTTCGTTTCCTCCTGTTGTTGCTGCGTAGGAGCAACGCCATTGAGGAGAATGTGCGCTGCCTGAGTAGGCGCATCTATAGCACCAGATGTTGAGCCCGAGCGATTTGGCTGGACTGGAGTTGGAGAACTAGCCGATGGCATGGCACTTTGAGGTGTGCCATTCGATTGCTGGCAAACTGCCACACGCCGCCTGGTGCCGACATTGAAGATTCTTGTCTCATGCTGTTGCCACGACAAGTATCTCTGAATCTTCTTTGTGATGTAAGATTTTCCACGAGCAGGTAACCCCACCATAACCACCACCAACTTCGATGCCACATCTCGTTGTGCGATTTTGCCATCTGGAGACACTCGGGATCTGGTCATGCCAGGGATGTTGAGGGTCGTTGCGGGAGGTCGAACTCGAGGGGTGGTAGTTCCGGAATTCTGTCGTACCGGGAGGCTTCACAATTGTCAGCGTTGATGTCTCAAGTGAGGAATTTGTTGAAGGTCTTTGCGTCCCACCAAGACATCTCGAGAATTTGGAATCGCAAATTGCAACCGCGAGCCTTTCAACCAACATGGGAAATTGGAAAGTGGGCTTACATTCTTGGACTGCTTGGAGCAGTAGAGGGACCGCTGGTTAGAGGAGTATCAGACGGCGGATGGCCAACTCCTGCGTCCATTCCATCTGTGACTGTATCGCTGGTGGGCATGCCGTAAGTGTGCAGGGTGCGACCTATAGCAACAGATAGGATGGAAGGTGGTGGTTGAAGGTATTGCTCTGTTTGTGGTCTCTTGACAGCAAAGTCGCGTTCGAGTGCGAAGTTGTTTGGAATATTGAGGAGGGGTGTCGAGGTAGAAGCGTAGGAGCAAGTGGGCATAGAGTGTGGACTCATAGCGGCCCGGTTGTTTAGAACGGCTTTCGCTATCAAAGAATGCTGCGACTGACGTCGAGGTCCCGCTGCTGACTGGCGTTAGCGGAATTGACCCCATTAGTTTTTGGGTGGAATAGTGGGTATCTTACAGAGCGGTGTCTCGTAACTCTCAGCATGAATGGCTGAAGGCATTGGAGGCGGAAGCTCAAGAGAAAAAAAGGTCCGGTTCCAATTTTTGCGACGGACAAAAACGTGCTACTAACCAATCAAAGCCGATTAGCTGGAAGGTTCCAGGGGAATACATCGGCACGATAGGAAATTTTCTTGGAGCAGGAAAGGATTGTGCAGGTGCAGTACTAACGCTTGGTTGAATTTTATGCTTGGCGATGCGTGTGATGGAATCCCTGTTTTTCGAGGGATGCTTGTTGTCGCTGTGTACCTAGATGAAATGAGATGAGATGCTTGGATGTGATCGGCTTGGAAGTGGGCAAAGGCGAAGAATCCGGCTATAAGCACGACGTGGAAAGTAAGTACGAGGAAGCAGGAGGATCAATAGGACTCGGGTCCTTTGTAGCTTGTGATGATATGATGGTATGATGATATGAGCGACTGAGCGACTGAGTGACTTGGGTGGTGAGTGAAGGGATGAATATACGGTGGTGGTGTGGGGAGAGAAAGAAAGAAAGAGAGACTTCGTAGAGAAGAAAAGTTCGGATTGGGACTGGAACAAAAAAGAAGGGATTTGGGACGAGGAGGCACCAAGGAACTTATATCAGAATGGACTGAGCATCGTGAGAAGCGTGCGGCGCGGCGCCGGCTACTTGGAGCTCCAGCCAAGGGAAAAGGGCAAAAGGGCCAAAGGGCCAAAGGGCAAAAGCGAATGGGGGAAAGAGCAAACAATTTCCTTCGATAAGACTTTCTGGAAGCCTATCAGGAGGGGTCAGGCCCAACGCGGTATAGCGCGGTACGGCAAAGGGGTGTCGGGGTGACAGGGTGACCGGGGTTGAGACCTCCATCTCCAGTACGGAGTAGAGAAGGGAAGAGCCAAGACCCGAAGACGGAATGTAAAAATAGGTGCAACATACCGAAGCTTGGAAGTCGTCTCAAGTTCTTGGTTTGATGTCCCTCCTACCCCATGTGCCTAAAGAGTACCGGAGTACTTCTCGTGGAGCCGCAAAAGGGCCCGGTGCCTGCACCTGGTAATAGATATCGCCGTTAAGCTTGGGCGGGGAGGCGGTGCGGGTCGATGTTGTTGATGATGCTGTCGGTGGTGCTGGTGCTGGTGCTGGTGCTGGTGCTGGTGCTGGTGATGTTGATGGGGATGATACTGGGGATGATACGGGTGGTGATACGGTTGAGCTTGGCGTCGGGGAAACACGTTTTATGCAAGGCGGCGGGCCGAGAGGATACAAGATGGATGAGGTAAGATGAGATGAGAAGGATTCGGGGTTGAGGGGGATGTTGAGGTTGAGGTTGGGGATAAGATTGAGATTGGGATGGGGATAAGATTGAGATTGGGATTGGGATTGCGATTAAAGAACTGAGCATGCGATGGAGAATGAGCATGCGATGGAGAATGTGGCAGCCGGCCAAGATATCTCTTGTCCCGCGTAAGCACCGGAGCGTTTGCTTTCCCCTCCCCTCCCCGTTCGACGCTCGACGTGTTCCAAGGTTTCGTGTGTCTCTGTGCTGTCTAGGTGGTGACTGACTAGCAATCCTTCGTACGGTAGAGTGATTGGGTGACTGGATCCCGTGCGAAGGCCGGTATCGATAATTGGAAGACGGGGGTGCTTCTGGATGAAAGGTCCGGCTACCCCACAAAGATACGTCGCTGTAAGTAAGATGGAGCTGCGATGGAGCTGTGATGAGGCTGAGCAGCTGATACTGATACTGATATCAACTCGTGCTTCGTGAGCACTTGCAATCCACGCCCGCACGGTAGGCAAAATGGAGACGGCACGGCAAGGCAACTCCGACGGAATCGAGATCCGACTCAGAGCAAATGATGGTGGGCTGAGCTGAACACCAATAACCCGCTGTATCTTGTGTGAAGCTTGGAAGAGGGGAACAATCAAACATTCACATCGATGTCTCCATTCATTGAGCTTCTTAGGACTTAGTCAACATTGCATACTTCGTACGTTGTATCTTACAGTAGTACCTATCTGCAGAGTAAGGTACCGTTGTCATTCTCTCCTGCCAATACAACTCCATATGCAATCTACCAAGAATTGGCAGGATACAAGTGGTAGATAGCAACCCCCACGGCCCCCCTGTCCCGTGAGATTTCATTTACTCGAGTACGAAGTACACGCTACACACTCCCTTGTCTGGAGATCGATTCTCCGGGGAACTCACAGCGCATTGATCTGCAGCTTATATACATCCCTTTGCTTTGTATTGGCTCGCTTGTAGTCCCTTGACACAAGGCGTGCGCAACAAGTCCCTTCCCATAGGTCCAAATCTGTCCATACGTCCCGCAAGGACCGCCAAGAGTCAGACAACCAAGAGACAAACAAAATACATTCATTCCATAAGTCATTCATTCCACAAGTCATTCATCGTTGAGATAAGCAAAGCTCGCACGTTTCGACAGGCTCCTGGAAGTACCGGAAAGGTTCCAAGGTTATGTGGGTTTCAATGCGACTAATTTGTCGAGAGATAAGAGATGCCTGCGAGTATGGGAAATGTGAGATTGCCCAGAAGTCTTGGGTGATTCTTGAGGTCTCAGAACATCTCCTTTTGAGACTCTGCTGTATGAAGCAGACTGAGCCTCAAAGGAAACGTTCCAATATTGGCCAGCGATCGACATCGTTTGGAACCCTGCTATAAATAATGATTATCTTCTCGGCATTCGAGAGCCTTTGTGCGTTTGTTTGTGATATTGTATCAAGATATTTGGGTCGCTGGGTCGCTAGATCGCAGACTCGCAGACTTGCAGACTCGCAGACCCGCAGACTCGTGGACTTGCAACGCCCAGAGCAAGACATTATGATGACACGCGCCTTGGTATGTCTGTTGGGTGTCTGCGCGAAGTTCACCCAAAGAAGTTTCTGTCGTCCTCCTTGGAAAAGTAAATGCGTGTGAAGCCCGGACAGTCTTGGCATCTCTCGAAATTGTTGCGCGCCAAGGCCAAGACGGGCAACTATTGGAAAGGTGCGACTTGTAAGTGCAACATGAAGCTCATTTCGAAGCTAGAGCAAAATCTATCAGTAAGGTTAAATTGATATCGGTAGTTGGTCTTGGCAAGTTCAGGAAATAAACAAAAGCAAAATTGTTGAAATGAATGTGGTTACTGATGATTCTGCTTGTGGTAGCATGTGGAGCATCGGTGCTGCATCATATTTTGCCAAGGCCAGTACTACTCTGCCGTTTGCCGTGGCAGTTGAATCTGAAGGACAAGTATGGACATCTGTTTCAGAGCCTTGTATATCGCTGTCGGTGGAGACACACAAAGCCTTGCGAGAGAGCAAGTGAGTAGCTCCCGCTATAGGCTGACCAGGTTCGGATTGAGCAATACACTGCACGATCTGGCGCATTCATTGGACATCTAGTGATGTCCGAAGACCTTGATCCAGCCTTGTACTTGTTGAATAGTGGATGAATGGCGCTGGTGGCTGCAGATTGTGTTACCGACTACCCGAGTCTCGCAAATAGGCCAGTGAGCTTTAATACACCATGAGTCCGAAGGCGCTTGGAGGTACTCGATCAACAGCATGGCTGCCTTCGCAACGGTTAATCGTTTACGCCAGTCGGCATCAGAGTACTCCGCTGATGCAACATGACAGAGGTCGAGACACGGGGTCCATAAGATGATCTATCGAAGTCATCGGAACGCCGGACTGTCCGGTAGCTTGGATTGATGAGTACTCGCCGTTGATCAAGAAAGGAAATTGTTGGCCGTCTTCGACTGAAGGAGAATAGTTTTCATCGAGAGTCTGTGGGTGGCAAAAGTGGTATTGTTGTTGTGGTATGTTGTGTCTAAGTTACATGTGAGATACTTATAGGGCTGCTTATGTGTTACGCTGGCATGGATGCGAACTAGTCATCCGAGTACCCCAAGTTTTCAGTATATATACTCCGACCTAGACATACGTGGAAATCGAATAGCAATACTCCGGTACTCCGTTTGGACAAACGTATTGTCACGTTTCGCAACTAGCTGTATGCCAATATGCTCATGAAAATTGGGTTCAGAAGCAGGGTTGAAGTTGATTTAATTCGGGACTATACAGACTAGATATCTTTCTAATTTGTCTATACATTCTCCGGTCTTCCCTCATGCACAAATTGTATATACACAGCGTCTGCACGTAAACTCCGCCTCCGTGCAACAAGTAAAAGCACCAAAAGGCATCGACTTGTGATCGCAGTTCCATGCGACTGCATGCAAAGTTGCCTTCTCCTGCGAGGCAGACTGGTACCTCTTCTGTTTTGGGTGAGAATCAGCGATATGTGCTTGAACCCAATCTCCCAATCAATTCCTCTTCCGTCTCGTCCGTGTAGTCAAGCTCTTCATGGTCCGAGTAAGGAAGATATAAGTTGAGGTGAGAAGCAGGCCATATGACGCTCGGGCAATACGAAGCTCTGTCATTTTACGCTCTTCAGTCGGCTGTATTTCCGTCTCTTAGATGGTCTCAATTGGCCCAGTCTTCCAGGTTGATTGTCTTGCGCATATCAGTCAAACGAATCTTTCAACCTCCCACTCCAAATCCAAACCAAATATCATCCTTTGGTACCGCTCCTTTCTCCAACTCGCTAATGTCAGCCTCGCAAAGTTCCTTGTGGTTCTCTGGCACGCTCCCCCATTTCTTAACTTCATCAACACGATCCAAGAACTGCATAACCATACCGGCCTCCCCATGCCACATCAAGTGACAGTGAAAAGCCCAGACTCCTGGATTATCGGCCACGAACCTTAGTGCCAACCAACCAAAACCCTCTACAGTCGCGACATCCCTTCTAATAAGGTTATCAAGTGCATGTTCATGTCCTTCTAAAGTGCCACGTCCTTCGGCTTGTAAACCAAGTGCTTCATACCCAGGAAAGGGACCATGGCCTTGTCCAAGAACCCAGACCTTGTGTCCATGAAGATGCATGGGATGGTTGCCTTCATCAAAGTTTTGAATAACAATATCGACAACCTGAATACCAGAATGCTGGATCAAGAAGTCGTGCTTCTTGTCATATGATATAGAATTCACCCCATTAACACCACTCATGGACGTAAATGATTCATTCTGGGTCGAAAGTCCTTTGACCGTGCGATGGAGTGTTGGATGCTGTAAATCAGGGCGGAAAGTCGATTTGTTGAAGAATCCTCGTTCCAAGCGCCAGTTCCCTATCTCGAGATTTGATCGCAATAAATAACTATGATCTGCAACTGCTGGTGCTGGCTCAAATGCGGCAGGTATATAAGGAGTTGTGTTCATGTCTTTGCAGTGAAGCTCAATGCTTTGATCCCAGTTTTTTGAAGTAGGTTCTGCCATTGATATCGCTTGCGGACCGGCCTCAGACACATACCGTACGATTGCTCTTACTTCCGCAGCTCCATTCGCAGGTAGCTCTGGAGTTTTCCAGCAATGAGTTACCATCCTAGCACGAAGCCAGAACGATCCCAAAGAAGCATGATTTGTGTTTAGGATCATACTATACCGTTGAGCTGGGCTAATCATCATTCTGTTCTCGTAGGACGGCATGATGTCAGTGCCATCGACTTCAGTGATGGCGAATTCATGCTCATCCATACTGACTTGGAACCATGCAAATGCTCCGACATTCACAAATCTCAACCGATGGTGTGCATTGGCAGTCAACTCAAATGAAGGTAGGGTAGCAGTAGCATTGTCACAACTTCGGTGTGGCAGAAGTGAACAATCCCGAGTGTTGAGTCCATTGATCAAAGCTCCGTCCGGGATTGGCGAGGATTCGCTCCCAGGCTCAAGGGCTTCTATCAAGAGTCCGCTACTGAGCTCATGGTAATAATCCTGTAACATGACAACCCTGTCCGTATCATATTGTATCTTCTGCATCAATTTTTCTTTCTTTGAATGGATAACAAGCGGCCCATAGAGGCCATCCGCAATTTGAACTGCCTGATGTCCGTGGTAATAATAAGTACCGGATTGACCATTAACCGTGAATTCATAACGAAATTTGCGTCCCGGTGCGATTGGGCATTGTGTTATTCCAGTAGTGCCATCCATCCAATTTGTTCCATTTTGAAAAATGCCATGAAAGTGTAATGATGTTGAATTAATCCCTTGATTATCGACCTCGATGACTATCGTGTCTCCTTCGTTGCACTCAATCATTGGCCCAGGGAATTGGCCATTGATCGTTATCATGGGCCGGTAGACACCGTCAGGGTTTGCCACGATGTCTATAATCGTCCAATGATATCTTCTTACCCTCGGGGTGGCATCGAAATCCCATTCGGGATCTAAGATGTACGCGCTTGCGGGTCTGCGAAAATCGTCTGGTGTGGCCTCGAAGTAATCGATAATGTTGTTCTTGGCGATAAACGTCTTCGCGAAAGCAACCATTCCAAGGAACACCAACACCATCGTCGAGATGGAGAAAAGCACAACCCAGCCTGTCCGAAGGTGCCATTCTTCCTTGTATTCAATTTCATCCGACGGTTCGGCTTTCTCGTCTGCAAGAAGTCTGTCTCCGTCCTTATAGTTGTCTTCTCTTTCTTGCATCTCGACATCGTCAAGAGTATCGCTAGATCTGGGCGATTCTTGATGCCTGTAAGAAGGCATTATGAAGCTACGTCGAGTATGTAGTATAAGTTCGTGAAAGTAGAATAGATGTCCTTGACGTTCCCACTATGGAGAAGCCATGCAAAGGAGTAGGCGTTGGCTCACAATCTTGTCAGAGTAGAGAAGAGTATCAAAAGCAGAAGTGAGGCTGTGAGTCTGGGGATTCGGCCAACATCCTCAAGCACGTAGAAACATGGGGCGAACTGGTGTCAATGGCGCTCAAAGAAGAGGAAATGTGAATAAGTTAAGTTATGGATAAGAATACATTTCAGTCACAACCGGTGTCTTCATAAGAGAGACGGAAGAAAAACGTTGGCTCATCACTGGCGATGCAGCTTCAGATGGCTCGCACGTGTTGAGGATTACCTGAGACGAAATGCAACGCCGCCACCTTTGGAAGGAAAAAAATGGGATGGCGAAAAGTTAGCACGGGCAGGGAAGAAAATGCATTTGTGGTAATTCAATCAAGTAAGCAAGCAAGCAAGCAAGCCATCGATCAATCAAGCAAGCATAGAGCTGGATTGTTGGATTGTTTGGATATTTGGATGCGTAGCAGAGCAGCGGAAATAAAATTCTTTTGATAAGTGGCTTGCTTATCGGAAGTGAAGGGCTGTCAAAAGCAGTTCCCAGTTTTTACTCCAATAGAATAGTCGAATTTCCCCACGGGACTGTCAATGTGGAGCGTAAAAGATCAACGGCTCGAATCGGTAAGTGCATCGACCTGCCCTTTAAGGCTAGACTTTCCGCTTAGGCTGGAGCTCGGGAAAAGCGAAAAGCTTGACCTCGGACTCGCAAAAGCCTTCTCCGGCTCGCCAGCTCTGCGCCTCTGCATCTCTACCCTTCTTCGTCGTCATCGCGCCGGCAATGATGTTGGTGCAGAGATCTCTCAACATTCGAGACCTGCTCTGTAAGTAGCAGGAAGCGGTGCTGTCTAGCAACTCGGTATCGGTCTCGTCTCTGCCGGATGGCTGCTGGTACACTTCGGACGGGGCTGGGCCAGATGCCAACTCCACCCGTCTTGATCAGTTGCCCATTATGGCAGATGATGAATTCGCAGCATCTCATTGGCCGCCCGCCTTCAGCTGCTGCATCGACGTAGCTCTATGGACCCTTGAATGGCCAGGGTCGGCTGCACTACATTTCAATGGTACGGTAGCTTGCCCCGCACTAGTACCAAGACACCAAGTGATATTCCGTTGTTGACGAGGCAAATCAAAGAGCGTTCGGGATAACCGCAATCCTAGATCCTGTGCAGAATGCTGCTCGTGCATGCTTCCAGTGGACAGGAATGAATGAGATGGATAACTCGGATCTATCCAGCTTTCTCCATCTAGCAGGTCGTCGTCCGCCGCTCTCCTACGAAGTAGAGTCCTAGCATACATCAGCTCTAGTCCCATTCGTTTACGAGGAAAAGTCTTACATTGTATTGTACCTCACCATGGAAAATTTCCTTTTACACCACATTCATTGCATACAGCAACACAGCCTCCGCGGTCCCTTCGATTCCTTTGCTTGTCGGGATGTCTCCCTGTCTAATGCTTACAGCATGGTCACTGCTACCATGTGGCAGTTACCAGAAGTCTGGGCTGGATGGCCTTGCTAACCACTTTTTGCCATCGTTTCCAGCTTTTACCGTTGGTCTATGATAATTGCTGCGAGGGGAATACAAATATCGGCACACACCCACCTTATGCATGTTCTCTTTCTCTTCACCTTCCTTAACATCAACACCCGGTCATTCCAGTTGCATCGTTTCTTTCGTTGTCAACATGCACTTCAGCACTCTCCGGATCGTGACTGTGGTCATCGGCGGCCTCACATTACTGGTTTCTGCTGCTCCCGCTCCATCTGCTGCTTCGTCGGCGAACCCTACAGCTTCTGACCCAGCTTCTGTCTACAAGGCGCAAGCTACAGCTTTGACCTTAAGTCCTACCAGCAATGTCCGAGGTAAATCATTCAATCGCTATGTGTCGATCTGGTTCGAGAATACCGATTATGATATGGCTGCTGCAGACCGTGAGCTTCTTCCCCTAGCTTTGTTTGATGATTGCGTCTTAATTTGTGTTCAGCAAACTTTCAATTCTTCGCGAAGAAAGGTATCACCCTCAAGAACCTCTTTGGTCTAACTCACCCTTCCGAACCCAACTATATGGCAGCAGTTGGCGGGTACGTCTGCTACCCATCCAGATGCAACTAACCACTCACTAATAATGCCCAGTGACTACTTCGGTCTTGATGGCGATGATTTCACAAAAGTTCCACAAAATGTCTCCTCCGTTGTTGACCTTCTGGAGGAAAAGAAAATCTCTTGGGGACTATACCAAGAAGATATGCCATACACTGGATACCAAGGTTTTGATTGGGTAAACCAGAAGACCGGTGCCAATGACTACGTTCGCAAGCACAAGTAAGGACATATCCCCCATTTGAAGATCCCCAAAAGAATTCAAACTAACCAACATTCAGTCCCACTGTTCTCTTCGATTCTGTCGCCACCAAGCCCGAGCGTCTTGCCTTTATTAAGAACACCACCATGTTCCATGAGGATCTCAGGAACAACAAGCTCCCACAATGGATGTTCATCACTCCCAACATGAGTAAGCAAAGTTTCCAAATCTAAAAATACAATGACTTCAAACTGACATCACTCCTTTCACTAGCCTCCGACGGACATGACACCTCCGTAACCGTCGCCGGCGAATGGCTGCGCACCTTCCTCGGCCCTCTTCTCAACGATAAGAACTTTATGCAAAACACCCTCGTCCTCGTCACCTTCGACGAAAGCGAAACCTACACGACCCAGAACCGCGTCTTCTCCATCCTCCTCGGCGACTCCGTTCCCTCACACCTAATCGGCACCACCGACTCCGCCTACTATAACCATTACAGCGAGATTGCCACCGTCGAAGCCAACTGGGATCTCCACACACTCGGTCGCTTCGACGTCGGTGCTAACGTCTTTGCGCACGTTGCTGCTGAGACCGGCGATACAGTGAGAAAGTGGAGCGCAACTCCTTCGCTCGAGCATCGATTTTTCAATCACAGCTATCCGGGTATTTTCGCGGGTGAGAGCAAGGGTGATGTCTGGGCTCCTCAGCCAGTGCCTAATGTGCACCTTGAGGTAAATGGCAGACATGTTTTGCATGCTATTAAGCAGTTGTGGAAGGGCAAGGGTAATGGCACTTATTACAAGGGACAGTTGGAGATTCCGGATGGCTTGAACCCTCCGGTTAACCCTTCTTATTAATTATTAAATGGGATGGGATGTATGTTATGTGGATAAAAAAAAGTGATACCTGGGAGTTTTAATGAATAATCACTTATGACCAAATATGAGGAATTTCCCTTGGCCAATGTACTGTGGTCACGGTGAAGATTTGCTTACTTGCGGCGAGATATGAGATGAATATAAATGCACAATTAGTTGATAAATTGTAACATGTAGAATGTAAAATATTTGGCATGTGACATGATTTATGACTGCAATATATTTTTGGGTTGTAATAGGGTATATGGTCTTTATTATTCCTTTTCTTTGGATCTCATCTTCTTACGCCGCAGCCTGGGCTGGCTTGGAAACACTATATGCCTTGAAGAAATCGGGATCGTTTGCCGCTTCCTCCTTGACCTGCGATTGGGAGATCTTGTTAGCCAAATATCCAACTGAATCATAATTGTACTTTTAGAAGTCCTACAAGCAATGCAAATCGCAGACAAGTTCTAGTTTCCCATCTGCTCCAGCCAGCATGCCCAACTTCGCCAAAGAGAAAAGAATAGTAAACTCACAATGTCCAATCCACCCACTAACTCGCCATCAATCCACAACTGTGGAAAGGTTGGCCAGTCTGCAAACTCCTTCAATCCCTGCCTGACCTCATCATCCGCCAAAATGTTAAAAAACCCATATTTGACACTCTTCTCTCTTAGCAGTGCCACCAACTGTCGACTAAACCCACACTGTGGCGCTGACGGCGTCCCCTTCATAAACAGCATCACCGGTGCCGCTTTCACCAGATTCGAAAGCCGCGCATGCAGATCCTCCTTACTTGTCTTTGTCTCCTCAGTTGTATACGCTGGCGCAGTAGCAGGATCCGACGATGTAGGCGCGTACGAGGAGAGGTTCTTCGCTTCGCCGTTTGTGGAGGGGGTGGCGGCAGAGGTGGTCGTGCTGCTGCTGTTTGAAGGGGCAGCGTTGGCGTGTTTCTCGATCGCGGCGCGCACTTTGGTAGCGTCGGAGCCGGAAACGGTTTCTAGGACGGTGTTGTTGCGGGTCAGAACCAGGTAGGGGACGGCAGTTACGTCGAAGTGGTCGCTGACGGCGATGACTTCTTCGGCGTTCATGGATACCCATGATGTGCTGAGGGGGTCGGTGACGGGGTAGGAGGAGGCGAGGGTCTTAAGAACAGTGGTCCTGTGGTGTGGTTAACATCATGAGTTGGATGGGAGGGTGGGGGCGGGAATACATTTGAGCGCATGGTGCTGCCCATGGAGCCTTTCAGGTTGTCGCATTAGTAAATGCATTAAGGAGCTAGGATGGTGGCAAGGTCATACATGGAAGTTGATGATTTGGAGTGTTGTGGATGGCAGAGACTCAGTATGCTTCTGCCATTCCTCCTCCGTTGTAATATCGATGAGAGTCGACATGGTGATTGAGATTGTCGTTTTTGACAGAAATATTAGCTGGCAATGGCGGGGTCTTTGTTGCGCGTTCTTTAAGAATAAGAAGATCAAATCGCACCGAAACCCCGAACTGCCGGTTTCTTGAAAATGACGATTGCTCTTTGTGTGTTTCTGACGGGCAGGAATAAACAGTGACTGTAGGTGAGTGAGTTGACCGTTGTTACGTGGAAAGAAAAGGAATGAATTCAAGTGGGCTTCTTCCGGAGACGGAGATATATTTTCTAATCGCTATCAGCGTCGCTAGCCTCATCGCGTCATTTGGGAAGCGAATGCCCCAAACAGAATTGAATACAAAACACCTCGAAATAATTAATAATCAATATTCATTTGCTACCAAATTTCCACATTGGTTTTCACTTCAAGAGGACTTGGAAATACATCCTTCATTTTGCTGATATAAGATTAGCTGATCACATTTTACGTTCATCTTATGCCCTATATTTATTAGAGAACTATTGTTGAGCCTTTCAAACCGACGTGCCATGACCTCGCTAATAGAAATGATTGAGAGATCCAACAACTGAGGTCAGTCAAAGTATGATGTCTAGTATTGTCGAAATGACGAACACCTGCCAACATTATTTTTCTGTTGCTCTGTGAAGTTGGCGATTGATGCAATTAGTAGAGGATCACGCTGAAATGGGACCCATTCAAGGAGCAGACTCTATCACTCAGCTTCCGCATTATGGTCCAAGGCGACTAGGGTTCTGGGGGGGGGGGAGTGTATGTTGACGAGGCTCTGTTAATTGCATGCCACATCGGGCTTCATATCGTCTTTCCTTCCATTCATGACTTAAGTCACAAAATGCACAAGATCGTTGCAAGGTGCTTCTATGATCCTCGCGTGATACGGACAATATCACAGTCACCGCAACCGCCCTGCTAAGTAGAACCTTCCCCTCACGATCGGCTGCTCCCGTAGGAATATTCTCCTGCCCCGTGTGGAGTTTCTTATATTAATCCTAAAGCGAGTGCAGGCGGAGAGTTCCAGAGCGGTTAATCCCCTCCTTATGACTATCTTTGAGAACTATCGTGGAAACCAGGAGTTGCTGGCAAGTTACTTCACCACAAACTAGCCTCCGGCTGCCCCAGGGTCCTGTTTCTAATATATGCAGAGTGAGATGCCTCTGCATAGTTTTGCTTCTGGTTTACGGAAGGTGAGGCTTGGTATGGACAGAAAGTCTTGGAGGTGGGACATGGAGTATAGCACAGAAGGCCGGAGAAACAGGAGAAACTGGAGAATATATGGCATGCGATTTGGGAAAGCGCCCGGAGCCAAACCCGACACCTCTGTCTTCTGGCAGTTATCAAACACAGCATCCGTATATCGCATTGGTCGAGCAGCCACAAGGAGAGACAGACGATGCATAACACTTCGGGACGGCAACGGTAGCGGGCCGTCGAAGTGAGACGACTTAGGACAGAAGGTGTATGAAATCTGGAGAAAAGATGAGAAACAACGAAAAGGCACATTATGGCACAGAATTCTGTAGGAGAAATGGCCCCCTAACAACAGCGGAAGAGTATGATCGCAGCAAAGAGAAAACCCCTATGTGGACGACCTTGATATAAACATTGCATACGCTGAGGGGAATCTGCATAACCGACAGTAGAAAGTCTAAAATCCTACCCCAAAACCCAACTCTAGCAGTAAAACCAAGATAATTCGTTACGCGATCTCGGCAGTTGGTGACGAAATGGTAAGTAAGAAGGCCAACCGCAAACAACTCGGATGCAAACCCCGCCATCAAGCCCGGAGAGAAACCGTCTCGAGAAACTTCGGGCCGATGGGAAAACATATACGGAGGTGGGACGACCGGGCCCGTAGAATTTGTTGTAGATAACCCGCCATCGAGATTGGGAAAACCTTCTCCCATGCAGATTAGGAATGCGATAAGTTAAGTTAGTACTGTAGTATATCAAGACAAGAAGAGTTACTTCGTACTGTACGAGGTATTTGAAGTCGGTAGACTACTGTAGGTATGAAATACAATACGAGTAATACTGTAGGACGGGAAAATAGCAAAGAGGAAACACGGAACGGGTAGCTAGGATGGCAGGATCAAAACATTGATGGCTTGCATAGGTGCGTTCTATCATGCACCTGTTAGCTTGGCATTCATTGTTCTGGCATACATGGAGCTTCCACTTTGGAATCGGTTGTTTGTATGTTTGTTATACGAGAATTAGCGATCCTTATTGAACCTTGGCTAGAATGCTGTGCGTCTGCGTCTGCGTTGCGGCTGCTTTTGGCATGCAGTTTCCAGGGAGTTGGGGGGCGGGGGTGTCATCGCAGAAGTGTGTTGACGCTTCTGTTGGTTGGTGGTGGGTGGTAGAACGGCAAATATTGTGTGAATGCCGATGATGCTGGGAGCTCTTTGTGCTATGAGTGTTCTGAAGCCTCTACATCGCTGATTGTGAAATCGCGGAGAAAGAGTATAGATGAGGAACGGGAAAGTGAATATATAAAGGATATAAAGGAGGGCCATGCTCCAGACGTCTCTACATTGCAAGAAAGACTGAGTTGTGAGGGCTTGTACTAGAACGCTAAGTCGTAGGGGATTGTGGGGGCCCAGGATCTCGGTCTGTAATGATGTAGTGAGAAATAATTCTAGAATTCCTCATTCGTTCAGAACGAAGTGATGGTTCCTGAACGAGGGGAATATAACCCCCGACTGTAATACAAAAGTTTAACTCCGCGTTCGAAAAATTGTTCGTGGCAGATCGAGAGACTCAATATTGTCGCACCGTTCCTATATAGCAAAGTTATAGTTATATTTATATGGTTGTATCGTATGTATAGAGTTACATCGAACCTCAAAACAACAACACAGACACAGAGATTCTTGTTTTTTTTAAGTCCTGTAGTCTCTTTCGACCATCCATGAACAATCATATGCTGTGTGTGGTATCACCAGTAAGTTCCTGCGTTTTATCAAGATTTAGAAGGACGCTTTCGACACCAATATCAAGTTCGGTGCAGGGTTTTGGCCGCCAGTATGTTTGCATATGTATATATATTTCAACGTGGTGATGCATCTCTTGAAGGTTTGACATATGGCTCGTTTATAAGAGTAAGTGAATGGGTAAAGTGGTCAAGTTGAGAATGTCGAAGACTCTTGACGGTTGGAGGAGACAACATGCGGCCAGGGGTTTGAAAGCACGAACTTCTACCTTGCTGCGCCTCTATAACAAGAGTGATGTTTGGCGAGAAGTCTTGCAAATCCATATCTTACATGCCGTGGAATGTCGAAACTCCCCCAGACGATGAGACCAATCACGTCTAGATGAAGATATATACCATTTGCATATTCCAAATCCTTCTTAGTAGCAATAAGAACTGGGTCTATAGCAGTCAAAAATGAAGGTGTTAGGCGCTACGCGACGATATATCTCACGGTGTTATGATCAGGTTGAGCTAGGAGTAGACGACGATGTCAAACTCGGCCGAAGCTTTGCAGTATTGATCGGTCACCCCAACTGCTAGAACACTCTGAAAATGCGCCAGGGGAGCCTTTCTCCATAGACTGATTTCCTGAAGCAAAGAATGATAGGAATTACTTAGGTAGAGTTTCACTCCAAGGTTCGCTGTCACTGATTCGCTCTGTTAGCAGAAGGGCTCGAACATGATCATTGGCATAGCGTAGAACTCAATCAGGATAACAGATTTAGGGGCCAGTTAGTCGAACTTTCAGCTCGGCCAATTCAAGAAAATCGAATCATCAATTCATCTAGTAGATAATATGCAACTAGATTGTGCCGATGAGAATAAGTATGCATGTCTGGTAGCAGTAGCGGTTAAAGACCTGAATTAGGCAGAGCACTAAACTTGGTGATGCATCTAGATGAATAAAATTCAAAAGATGATATTTTTGAAGAAGGTATTTCTCTTGTAGAGACTTCTTCAGCTGTCGTTTTTAACAGCGTAAAATATGGTCTGTAACTGGAAATTTGATACTTGGTCAACCTTCTCTCTGTCTGCGGAAAAGAGGGGTAACACATCAACATCTTGAGATTATCGGAATGCAAAAATAATATTCCATATAGACATATAACTCACAAAGTGTTGTATCAGTTTGCATGATTGGCCTGGAGGAGTGTCGGGAGATACCCATCCGCATGAGGACCTGCATAAGACAGCAGAAGAAGATGTCATAAACATGGATACGGGAACCGTCCGGTAGACAGGTAGACTTATCATGCTCAGTCAAGATAATCCCGTGCAGATGAAAGATAACTTCAAAAAACAAATAAAACATCTGGAACATAAACGATCCAAATAGCGGATGCCGAGCGACCAGAAGGAGAGACTCGTACATACCTAGCATGGGCTAATGCACTGTGTGAAAGAATCCTCCACCAGCTCTTCTTCACTCGGCGCAACAACAGATTACCTAGCAGGTATTATTTAAGTGTCTCTTGGTTTCGGAAGAGAGAACGGGCGAGATATTTCCCGTACCTTGAAGCATTGATGTCGTAAACGTTATTTCGAGTTCATCATCTTCAGAAACCTTCGATGGCTGGACTAAGGATCATTTCGGGGCAAGCAGACCACATCACACCTCTAGGAGGTGCATATCTCGGCGCGCGTTCTTATGCACCACTTCGAAAACGGTCGTTAGGATCAAGGTTACCAATGGTGAGCAAAAGAGAGGTGTGGTGCCAATGTCAGCGAAGAGACCAGAGAAGATATCGGACACGGCCACGCCAGTTTGAACCTCTATCTTTTCATTCTCAATATATGCGAGCCCTCGACTAAGCAGGCGTGCAAGAGTGGACCGTGGACTGGTATTACTTATCGCGGGGGTCCGTTGATGCTCGCGTTGTTGTCCTTCATAGCCCTGATGGTCCGTAGTCGCAATTGTGCAGCAAGCCCCTAGCCCCCAAGACACTTCGTCTTACACCGGTTCACACCCCATCAATATCTTCACCTATCATGGCTTCGTCTGAATATTTGATGCTCGCATGCCACCCATGCTAGCCATGCCACCTCTTTCGTCCGTGTTGCTTCGCACATCCAACCTCCTCCACCAGTTGTTACCATTCCCATCCCCGTACCGCGTGTGCCACCGCTGTCCAAAGCCTTGTGAGGTCTGTGTGCAAATAGCCAGTGAATGATATACTCCGGAGCTGTCTGGGGTAAGGATTTCATTTCGTGTGTGTGCATAGCAAGCACAATTGGCGAGATGTGCGTAACCTTGCAATCATTGGTAGGTATTGTACTTTGTACAGTACAAACAACACTTCACTTCGTAGACATTGTAAAGTCGACCAAGGTTCGACAAGATGATACCCGAGATAGTAAGAAAGGTAAGAAAGGAATGCAAAGCGAGCAGGAAGGGAATCATATTGGAAAGAGCACCAATCATCGTTAGATACAGTAATAATAAGCCGGGGATGATGATGTTTTGTTGCTGTCGGGAAGTGGTGAAGTTCTTCCTCGCCCGCCGTCCGTCCTCAGTCCAAAGTACTGTACTTCACCAACTCCTGACTACTTGCAAAGATCGAAATTTTCATCCACCCACCACACCCAAAACTCTGCGCGATATTCACTTCATTTAGGTAAAAGCTCGTTGCCCAAGTTTACAGCAAGTGATAATTAGCATCTTCTCCGCAACACACCTGATTGCTATTTCCCTGTTGGCGTCTGTCTGCTCTAAACGATCCCCGAGCCTCCCTCAGCTTGCCTGGCGAGGCCAATTTGTTGATTCCTGAAGACCTGAGGAGCCA
Organism: Clarireedia aff. paspali H2; assembly: GCA_026770245.1. Lineage (NCBI taxonomy): Eukaryota > Fungi > Ascomycota > Leotiomycetes > Helotiales > Rutstroemiaceae > Clarireedia > Clarireedia aff. paspali H2. The sequence goes on from JAJCXA010000020.1 coordinate 60,479, forward strand.
GGAACTCAAGGGACCAGTTTCAGCGACATTGTACTCCACTTTGTGGTCCACGACGTACTTACTTACCCAACTCGTTTTCTCTTGTACCTCTGGTCCTCCCGAGACGTGTAGTCTCGCTCCATCAACAACCTCCACAGAGTTGTACACAGACTGACAACGTTGTCGACGAAGCATCGCGGGTAGAACCGTTTCTTCTTGCACGTACTGAACTTACTTATTCGCTCATTGCCGGCCGCACGCACGCATACTTAGCTAGCTGGCCACGATCTTCATCAAAATTTCGAGGGCTCACGAGTACATTACATTCCTTACTACCCATCCGCGAACCGACAGCGCAGCATGTTTCGACGGTCTTGAACGAGACCAAACAACGGAGTCACTGCGAGATCAACTTCCTGCGAAGAATAAAGCGTGGAAGCACTCCGAATATTTTCAGTTGATCGACAGTTCCAAGTCACTCGAAACATAGCATACGTATTTGGTCTGATATCAGGCACTTTCGAAGAGGTCATGCAAACAATTTCAGAACCTCTCTCTGCGAACTCACCGCCTTTCATCCTCGATTCCGATATGTCAGGACCGATGGAATCGGACCCCGACTTCGAATTTCTCGATAATTCTCATCTATCTTTCGAGGCTACGTATAGCACGAGCAATTTCTTTGAAGAGTTTACGAGCGATTCACCTCCATATTTCTCTGCCTTTGGAACGCCAAGCGCCGCGAATCACAAGAGTCCTGAACAGGCATCGTTCATAAATACAGGCGTACTACAGCCGACATTATCAGCACCGTCGACGGCTTCTCCCGCCGGGTCTTCGCACAGTTCATCACCGGATTCTATAACATATAAGCGCAAATCTAGCTCCGACTCTTCGCGATCTGCACTGACCTCTGCTGGCGCAATGATTCCGGACGATGTTGATATGGGGGACTGGAAGGGTGACGACATCATAAAGGGTGAAAATATGTCGAATTTTGGAGAATTTGCTGGTAATGGAACCATAAATCCATCAGCAATGGACAAAAATCATGGCTTCAACGACAAAGCTATGGAGAATGATTTTGACTTCGAAAGTGCGTCTAGCAGCCCCAGTCCGTTCGCCATAACCATGGATATGGAATCACCGGGTATGCCCGCTATAAAATATGATACACCTCGAAAAAGTTCACCAATGGTAAAGACCAAGTTTAGAAACCATAACAAGTCTCATTCTGTAAGATATTGGTTCAGTATTTACAAATGATGTCTTGCAGCAACTAATTAATTATCCAGCAATATTCTGTAGCGCTTTCAACGAGTGCATACCGTATGAGCTCGAGGGAGGCTTCGCCCTTATCTGCAGCAACAAGTCAAGGATCGTCGCCAGCGAACATGTTCAACATTTCTCCTTCGCCGAGTGCAGGAGTCGATTTTGTCAACGGCGCAATTCTCAATACAGGCCATGCGAACCCACCGTGGAACAATGGCATAGAATTTCCTCCCAACATGACGAGACCGCAGAATCACTTCAATCAACAGCCGTTTCCAGGTATGGCGCAAGCGGCGAACCACCAGATTATGGGTGTTCCATATCCAAAACCGACCTTCACAATTCATCCTACGCCACTGAAGTCTCGCGTTGAAACCCAAATCCCAATAAAAATGACACTTTTCCCAATTCCACTGGGTGTCACTAAACTCCACCTCCCAACACATACCATTTCTAAACCCAAGCTTCTTGTCAAGCCTACGCCGGAGCGCTCTCCGGATACCTTAGAGCTCTACACTATGCTGGTCTGCACAAGTGCTATGCAAAATCCGGAGAATCGACGACGGGCGCTAGAAAGGGCGGCCGCTCCGGAGAACTCTTTCAAGCATGTGTCTTTAGAGGGCGGGGCGGATGAGGAGGATGATGGCAAACCACTGAATGGAGGTGAAGTGAAAATCTGCTCAGGTTGTATTACGCGTGAGAGGAAAAGAGCAGCACGAAAGAAGGTTAAAAAGGTTGAAGAAGAGGAATCATGGCATAAAGATGAGGCAAAGCGCGTCATTGTCTTCAATACCCACGAGCTCAAGGACTGGCAGACACCGACTAGCCAGCCTCCTTGTGAGACTACAGGTGACCGGCCCGAACCCTTCGTGCCGGAGGGCGCTATGCAAGTCGATGCACCAATGAGAATCGCATGCTATTGCAGACACCAGAATGAGAAGCTCGGCTTTCAGGTGATCTTTACTATTAAAGACTTCCAAGATCGTGTGATCGCACAAGAGATCACATCTTCCATCATGATCACAGACGACCACAAAACGCATAACATGTTACCTGTTCCTGCACAAGCGTCTGGAACATCAGAAAGCCCAGTATTTCCTGGTCCTAGTCAGTTCCCCGCTGATAGGAACCTGGAGATTGCATCTGGCCCTGCTCCAATACCCGGTATGACACCTTTCCGCGTCTCGGCGTCAAACGCCGACTTGCAGAATATGCCGCAAACTTTTATGCAATACTCACAGCCTATGAGCTATCCACCATCCAATCCATCTCAGACTACCTCAGCTACAATGACCCCACGCCACCCGTCTCCACAGGCATCGCCTTCAACACCATCCGGTCCACCAATGTCAAAGAAGCGTAAAGCTAGTGGATCGAGCAAAGTGCCTACAGGTTTAGCAATGACTAAATTGGAGACGGGACAATCAGGCATGAATACATCAGTCATCATGCCCACGAGTGCCACGGCGTCTACCATGCCATCACCATTCACCCCCAATCTCGCGAACTTCCCTTCAAATGAACAACAATTTCCCTCCCAATCTGCCTCGGCAATGCCACCTCACCCACAGCATTTCAACACCGGCCCGCCTACCCCGAACAGCAATGACCAATTATTTATCACAAATGGCAACAGGTCACAGTCCATAGATAGCATAGCAATGCATCAAATGTATTCTGCACCAGTATCTGCCCACCCAAGTCGCGCTCCAAGTCCGAACGGCTTACGTAACACTGTTCAAGCCTATCAACAGCAGCAAGCTCACATGGCGGCGACCGTATCCAATGGGCTATATGGCATGCCTCTAAATATAAGTCAACAAAGACCGCCGGTAATACATAAATTGATACCTAATGAAGGTCCTAAAGCTGGTGGCATCGAGGTAACTTGTCTTGGAAGTGGATTTTGTCAAGGACTAGAAGTTATGTTCGGCGATGCTAAGGCTACTACAACGACATTCTGGGGTGAGACGTCTCTGGTATGTCTTTTACCGCCCTCGGCAATCGCTGGGACCGTTCCAGTTACATTCAAGCATCAGCACCAACAGAGGCCGCAATACCCGGCACCTCCAATGCCGAAGCAACAGGCATTCTTCAAGTATGTCGATGATGATGAACAGCAAATAATAAGGACAGCCTTAGCAGTTCTTGGTCATAAGATGACCGGAAAGATGGAGGATGTCCGCGATCTTGCACGGAGGATCGTTGATGGACCCTGGGGGGCACCGTCAGGGCAATCACCGCCTGGTGGTGGAGCATCTCAGCATGGACCTGGCTTTAACGCGGCAGCTTTTGGTGTGGATGTCGAAGCTACGCTGCTGAGATGTCTAGATCTTATTGATCTGGATGACAGTCCTCACCTACCGCGTCTTAACTTGCGTAGGTCATCTGGACAGACAATGCTTCATTTCGCTTGTTCTCTCGGGCTTCATCGCTTCGTGGCTGCATTGTTGGCACGAGGGGCTAACCCCGAGCCACGTGATAAGGGTGGTTTCACCCCTATGCATTTCGCTGCACTTCATAATCACCCACAGATCGTTCGACGCCTCATACTAGGTGGTGCCGATCCCACGGTCCGAAGTCTCCAAGGGTATACCCCCGCGGATATGACGTCTTCTGATGAAGTTCGCCGTGCAGCTCGCCATCTTGAGCATCACACGAGAACACGAAGTGGTTCATCATTGAAGAGCAGAACAAGTAGTGCTACATCATTGCGATCTCTATGGCAACCCCCAACAAACTCGGAAGTTCCAGAGGACCACGGTGTTAGTGATAGTGATGAGGATGAGGGGAGTGATGAGTATGAAGATGAAGACGCCGACACCGCTGCTGAAGATGCGTTCTGGATGCGACAAAGGCAGTCGAGACGTTCTAATATGCCCAAGCCACTAACCGAGAAGGTTGAGCCTATCAAGGAACCGGTAATGGAGCTTCCTAGCATTGAACCGGCAGTAGTACCTTCACCAACTGCTGCCATGACTGCATTCCGGGATCAGCTCACTGCCCAAATGCAAGCACAGATGCAACACCTACAACAGACGATACATACTATGCACCTCAATCTCCCGAACTTGCCACAAATGCCTCAGATGCCTACGCTCGCAAATCTTCCCGACTACCAGTCCTACCTACCTACTCCAATGGCTCGCCGAATCAGTAATTTGGTTGTCAACAATCGTCCTGAAAGCAGTGACCGACCAGATGCCGCCAAAGAACAAGACTACAAATGGTGGGATCTCTTTTCTGGTAACCAGGCCAGCGCTCCTCCTGCGTACGAAGACATCTTTCCACAAAACGAAAGTGATCTCGATGTCAAACGAGTGTCTGCCGAACGAGCTGTCGCAGATACACTAGCTGATGAGAAATGTACTCAAATCTTTGACCAAACTTTGGAGATGAGTACACAGGCAGAAAGTTCAGCAACAGCAACAAGAAGGAAAGCAATGGTCATCGATACAGTCAGGATTGGCAGGAAGCACGTCATCACAAGAGAACTACAAGACCAGCTGCGACTAAAGCATGAGGAGCTTCTAAAAACAAGAAGCGAAGATAGGAAGCTATACTTAGTCTGGGTACGTTTCTTATTCCACCTTGATTTCTCAACTACTTTTGGAAACACAAACATACGTACTACGCAACAGCAGCTAACAATGTTACTTATAGATTCCACTCCTCATCGTCATGATCCTCGCCATGTCCTACAATCGCATGCCGGCAGCTTGGTCTCGTCCTGTTACCGCGGCTTTTGAGTCCCTCATGAATCGGCTACCTGTTCAGAACCCACATCAAATTCAAGATCGGATAGTGGAAGTACTGTGATAGACCTTTCATTTCTAGTCATCGTCATGTGGTTCCTGCTGGAATGAGATGGAATGAGGAATTCCCGGTCGATTTGTCAACGACTCATAGCATGGCATATTTTATACCTTCTGTGCTTGCTTGCTTGCGTTTAGCGATTTTCTTGTTTTCTCACCTGTTTACTAGCTTTTTCTTTTTCAGTCACTTCCATTTATGATATACTAATGGGAGGATTATGTAGCGTAGCGTATGTAGTATGCTGGCTGGGGAATGGACCGTGATCGTAATCTTGATTCTTGGATTTAGTTAGTATTGATGGATTGGGGCGGCGGTGCGGAAAGGGTCGGGCCGGGTTGGATCTTGCAGTTACAACAAACAATACCAATGGATGGATGGACGGATGGTTGCTACTGGACTGCAGCGGGATGGAATGATATGGAATCGGTGGGACTGGGCGGGATGAAACGGATTGGGTTGGATGAGATACAGCATCGTACGGGACGGTATGAGCAACAAGCCGGTTGTAAGACCATCAACCATTTATTTTATTTACATTTGATCTTAATCATTCAGCAGCACATTCTAAGAATCAAGTATCTGTGGATGCATGCATGCAGCGCTTCAATCAATATCTGTTCTATTTACTTTCTCATCATTACCTATTGATTGCACTTAGCATTTAGCAATCATTCATTTGCATGCATGCACTCTGCAGCCCCCCTTTTTTTTAACTTGTAAAGTTCTATCTCTTTTCTTTTATCAATCTGCTTTTCACCAACGTTCTACAGAAGGAACAAGTCTTTCAATGAATGAATGTACTTGCTTGAAGATTCATCATTTTTTGACATTCATCCAGTTATCTAGTCATTCATACTTTCTTTCCTTCTTTCTTCTGCAGATGGATAGATCGACCAGGCCTTAAAAGTTTTCATTGGGTTTATGGGGAATTAAGCTATAGAGTTAACTATCTAATATACAAAGAGTTCAAGGAAGGAATATCGAAAAGAAAAAAGTATGGGATACCTGAAAATTAGGTAGAAGAAGTAAAAAAAAAAAAAAAGAGAAAATAGGATGTCGACAACGACGATTTGAAATGAATCTCACTGTCATTATAACATAACACTAAGTATTACCATTCATCATCATCGTTGTCTCATCATGATCGTTCGTTACTATCCTCCCTCGCTGAACAATCAATCAACTACTTATATCCATCCGTTCTGCCTCCTTCCGGTATACAACAAACAACCCCAAAGTTAAACAAAAAATGCATCATTCAATCGCTCGCTTTGATACCAACTCGCCATGCAAATGCAAATATGCATATTCCCTCCTCTGATTTTCTTTTTTCATCCCCTGCCCTTGTTTCATCTCAGCTCAGCTCATCTCTCGTATCAAATTCGTGAAGTTTTCTACTGTGCATATAGTATAAAGAGTGTCGAGAAGAAAAGACCAAATGAAGGTAGGAAATTCGTTATTCAAAGAAAAAGGCAAAAAACAAAAGTCAAAACAGCGGGAAATAACTGGGAAAATTTCAATGGCCGTCTGTAGAATAATACATGGTATCCATCAAGTCGTTTCGTAACTCATAACACATTTGAAGAGTAGATTTTTGGTGATTTAGTGTGGTGCGATAGGCCGGCGGTGCGGTAGAGTTTGTAGTAGGCAGGGGAGGTATTTGAAGAGACCCAGAAGGCCTTATATATGTGTATATACTATGGAGATCAGAAGATCTCGAGGTCTTCAGGCCAGTCTTGAGGTTCGTTTGCATGGACGGGTTTGAGAGCCTTCGAGGTTTGGATGGAGAGAAGTTCGCCGCTAGCCAATCTGACATGTCGAGGAAGCTTTGGAACCGGTGGAACACCTTGATCGTAACGCATGCTTTGCAAGTCCTGATCCATGACAAGCTCTCCTGATTGGCGACGAGAACCGACGTTTATTTTCGCCATCACCGAGGAAGGCTTTTGGTGGTTTGGACCGCTGCGATTGGATGCGTCGGAAAGTGGTGATTCTTTGGGCACCTTGAGCTTCACAAGTATGCTCTTTGGTCGGGTAGAATCGATTATGTTGCTAACACTCGTGACACGAGTTGCGGATTTTCGTCCATTGTGAGGGTTTGAGGAGACTCTTTTGGGGATTGAGGGCTCGGGGGTGACCTCGTTGATGAGTCTGCGAGTGCGGCTACTTCTAACTTTCTTGATAGGTTTAACCATGGTGCCTTGCTCGGAGTCAGAATCGAACGATTCCACTGCTGGTTTGTAATTTTCACCATTGTTTATCGATCGTTCGCGCGCACTTTCCTTCTTTACTACGCGGGCTGGACTTGCCATATCATCTTCCTTCTCAATGCTCTTGACTGGAACCATACGCGCGCTGGAGGGTTTGATATCAACCACCCTAACTCCGTTCGCGGATACAGCTTTGAAAACAGTGTAATCATCAGACATTTCGATATCCGAAAGTTCCGATCCATAATCGTCAGTATGAACAAAAGTTTCATGCTGAACTACACGAGGTGGGGATGACAGCAGACTGTCACTTCGCGCAGCTCGAATCTCCCTTGAGTTCAAGTTTTGCTTCTGGGCTTTAGAAACATTGACCATGCTCTCTCGCGTGGTGATAGCTTGTCCAATATCTGTGAGAACTTCGTCTCCATCGGAATCAAGCTCCGGTTTAAGGTAGCCACTAAGAAGTCGCTCGGAAGGAAGAGTTGCCAAAGCACCTGGAACAAAGCGTGATCTGCCACCCCGAGAAGGTGGCGGTGTGTGATTCATCGATTGGTATTTTGTTGATAGATATGAGTCCTCTTCAACGTAGGGGTCTCCCAATGTTTCAGACAGTTGGCGACGCGCGTTGTCAAGTTTCAACTCCAAGTCACTGACCCGCTTGACCAGCTTCTGCTGTTTTTGGAACTCCTTTCTAGACGGGATTTTTCTAACTGCCCGGAAACTTGGTTCCGAAAGAGGAAGATTGTCTTTACTGGAGGCCTTTTTGAGAGCAGTCATTGAGGGAGTCTTCGAAGGGAATGGCGTTCTGCGAGGTGTAGAAGCGCCATCGACTGGCTGGGAGAACTTAGAAGCTGGACTATCAACATATATTTCGGTAGTTTCAACATAAAGCCTCCCTTGTCTCTTGTCTTCTGTGGGTGTGCTCTGCCTTGAGTGGTACTGGTCGTTCAATTCTACGCCGGAGTCATGCTTGAGACGTGGTGCCTGATCCATAGGTGGTTTGTAATTCGGGTGAATAATTGCACCTTCGCGGAAGTATCCATTATTCTTCAATTCATGATACATCCTCTCTGCTTTCTCTTGACGCTCTCTAACGGCCTTTTGTTGTGGCGTTTCTTCGGGTATCTTTGGTTGCTTCGAGAATATCTTCCAGTTGGAGGGCTTCATTGAGGCCGCAATCTTACTACCAAATCGGAAAATGCTAGATTTCTGAGAAACATCGGAGCCACCTGCGACAGACGATTCAACCATGGAAACATTGGAGTTCAGCAAAAAGCCCTTGGACTTTGCCATATTCCTGATTCGGCTCTGTGCATTGCCACTGAATCCATTGTATTCGTCATAACGCTCGCGAAGGTCCTCTTCACCGTAAAGATATGTTTTTGGCGGTAGTTGACTGACCTTATCATTCATGCTACCTTCCACAAACCTAGAAGGGCGCGGTCTGTGGTAGCTCAGGCGGCGAGAAGGAGGGGACGCGGTGGAGCATCGACTGCGAGCGCGCGACGCGCCTCGTGAAGTAGGTCGAGAGATTGGTCGAGGTGAGATAGCTCGGGGAAGAGGCGCAGGCGGTAAAGGCCAATCGGTGCCGCGATGTCGTTTCCCTTCGGGGTATTCCTCGTCGATGACTTCAGCATAACTTCCATCATCGAACGCATCTCCCAAAATCGTCGGACGCGGATTTCGATTGCTGTACAATCTCTTCGACCCTGCTCTCGAACTGAGAGAACCCCAGCCATCGTCGTAGGAACCCTCCCTAATAGATCGATCCATGGAATGGCGGCGTGTACTCTATGCATCAGACGTGATATTAGTAATTGTGCATCCAATTGGCATCAACAGAGAATATGTAGTTGGGCGCGTTCTGGTTGTGATAATAAAGAAAGGAACCAACCATGTACGCCGCCATTTTAGATGCGTGTCGGTACCAAAGATCGTGAGAACATTGACGCGCCCAGAAATGGTGGCTGGGATGAGCAGGCGTCCACACAAGGAACGAGGAAGAGGAGCGAAGGGGAGAGGAGAGGGGAGGAGAGGAGAGGAGAGGAGAGGAGAAAAGAGGAGAAGGGAGAGAAGCCGAATAGAAGTACTAAAAAGTCGGAAGGGGTAAGAAAGTTCAGGTACAAGCTCGGAGAGACAAAGATATGCAGAGGGAACGTTTTTAGTGTACGATGTACAACTAAACTCGGTTCCGCAAGTATATTTTTGTGATCTTCGTACCTAGCTGCAGCATGTACGTATCAAGATGTCTCAGTATTTCGACCTTGTCCCGAGGAATTCCAGCTCAATGCGAGCGTTGATTCGCAGAATGCTCGCGAGGATGTGTTGATCAATAAAGAGGCCTTGCGTGCGTGCATGCCGCAATGCGGAGTTCAGAGAATTAGTCTCACCGCCATGCATCAGCGACACGGGGTCTGTTGTGGTATTGTGGTCGAGGTGGTGGCAGTGGTGGTACAAGTGAAGTGTGTATGGTGCTGTGTTGGATGTTGGATGTTGTGTTGTGTGTTGTATTGTCTGTATGCACATGTCATGTGTAGTGCGTCGCTGTGGTTGACTGCAAGAGGTAAGAAGTAAACAACAAAGCGGCAGCAATGTCAACAAATGCATGCGTTGCCGAGAGACCAACAAAGTTCAAGGTGTCGGCCCTTTGAAGTCTTCTAAGTGGATGGGATGAACTCAAGCTCATCCATCGTTCACGCTTCCCCCCGCGCGCTTACTTTATGTGGTCCAACCCTTATTACATTGGACCGATGCACGACTTTGGTCCGACATGGGACTGCAAGAAGAAGAAGAAAACTGCAAGGCCTTCCCGAGTTCCGACATGAAAGGGCAATGCAATCTCCCGAATCCTCTGCCAATTATCACCAAATAAAAGCCATCCACGTCTCCTCATCCTATCCACAATCGGTCGTTCGCACTTGCCATGCATTGATTGCAATGCATTGATTGCACTGACCTGTTCATGTTTGCAGACATGAACACCAGGAACACATGCTCGTCATCTTTTTGTACCTGCATCGTATCTACAGCAACACGAAGGCGACACCCACACAGCAAGACTGCGATTGGAACATGTAACCTCACTATCAGCATCACATCCCTTTGGAAACGAGAACAAACATACACGAGATGCCAGCACGAATTACCCAAGTACACGTTCGTCCATTGTTGCTTTGGTCAAGAATTGATGTTTGTAAACTATGCTGATCCCAACCCAACCAATTGTTATTCAATCTCTGCTGTCTAACCATCAAGGAACCAAATCGTCGACCCCATTCCACCATTTGAAATATCCCCTCCAAATGCCTAAATTACAGAATGGGTTTTTCCCTTCTTGTCTGTTGTTGCCTTCATCTAGTCTCCCACAATGTGTTCCCTATATCAAATCCCGAAGATAAATAACAATCAAGAAAAAGAGTCAAGGTGGTCCGACGCGTTCCAACCATCTGGATATCATCAAGGAGAAGTGCCATGTATGCTTTTTAAAAGAAGCCTGTAACAAATACGCAAGGAAATCAAAAGTGCCGCCATGGGTCATTCAGAATCAAAGGAAAATATGAAATATTTGTAAGGGCTCGATGTATATACTCAACAAAAGAGATATCGTTAAGGTGGCCCCAGGAATCATATACCGCTCACGGTAGGGAATAATTGAAGGCAGCAAAGAATTCCCACCATAACTCCGACGAATTTCCAAACTCCTATACTATAAACAACATCAACGCGCACCGAAATCATGCCTAGTCTTCAACCAAGACCTTAATCAGCCAGAGGAGCTGGACGGTGAACAATAGTACCGTCAGCTCGCTTGTAGCCCATCTTGAATTGCTCATCAAGGGAATCATTCAAATCATCATCATTCTCAATCTCTTGTTGATGTGAGCTGCTAGGCCGTTGACCATTGAACAATGACTCTTGTGCAGAGCTGAATGCGCTTCCGTAGGCTCTTTTACCGAGTCTTGTAGGCTGTTCTGCCTCCATAGGAGCATTCGGTGCAAGTGGATATGGTCCAAATGGCCCAGATCTTTCTGCGTATCTGTCGTAGTTGTGACTTGGCATAGGCGCCAAGCGGGAGACGGTCGATATTGGAGCAAGTGGTGAAGAAGCACCACCGAATTTGCTCTCCGCAGGGTGCTCGGCTCTCAGAGGTGCAAGACTCACTGAATCCCGCGAATGGTTCGAATATGCCGAGATAGAACCATTGCGGTTGTAACTGGATTCGATAGGTTGGTTGTATTGTGGGTTCTGAGGAGCAGGAGCAATGGGATGTGGAGTATGTGGCGTATGTGGAGTATGTGGAGTATGTGGAGTATGTGGAGGATTGTAACCCACGGAATGTCTCCTATACTCTGGTTCATACGGTTCACGTACTTCGTTACGAGGTGCATGGCTAGGATGGAATTGCGAATAGGGCGGCCTTTCCGTGTAATTATAAGTTGTCGGTGCAGCCGATGGAGGTGGAGGAGGTGGACCTTGTGAACGGAAAGGCTGAGCCGGACCTTGAGTTTGGTAAGAATTATGTATTGGTGGGTAGGGCGCTGGAGCTGGTTGTTGGGACTGCGGCGGCGGTGGGTGACTGAACTGCGGTGCTTGTGGTGCTGGGAATGGCGGAGGACCGACAAAATTCAAGTAGCTGCCAGGAGCACCATGTGTGTTTGCTGCCTCGGGTGTGGGTGAGTGATACGAGAATTCTCTAGACCCACGTCTCTGTAATTGCGGATCCTCATTGCTACCAAGACTCGATGACCTCTGTCTCTGATATTCAGGTGGAGGAGGCGATGCAGCACGCCCTGGGCGAGCATAATCATCATCACCATCGTCGAAGTCATTACCTTGCTTGGTGTCTCTCCTTCTCATTCTTACATCACGTCGGATACGGACTCGACAGCCTTGTTCCGCTACAGTTCGGCTCAAAGATGTGCTCTCATTGAGCCCTGGGAATTTCTTTGCACTGAACACTTGGAAACTGCATGACTTGATCTCCATACGCCAGTCGAAAGAGGGATCATCCATTGGACCTGCGTTGGACATCTTTCGTTGGTTTGCTTCATCTGGGGTTTCTTGGTCGCTGTCCTCGTCAGATTTCGTTTCCTCGTAAAGGTTGAAGCTAAGCTTGTAGATGCCTTCGTGTCGCACTGATAAGTCTGGGAAGATAAAGTAGCCAGCTTCTTGTGGACGATCCAAGTACGCCATTCCAGAAACAGGCATGCCAGTCAAGACGGGTACTTGAGGGGCTTGGGGCTGAACGCGACCAGCAGCGATCGGTCGGGTTATCTCCAAGGTTGCGAAAAGGAAGAAGTTCGCATTGTATTGAAAGGTAATCTCGGAATTCCCACCGTCGGTTTCGTCGAAAATACAAAGTTGGACCACAGGCGGTGGATCAACTGGACGTCTATCGGCAGATGCTACGCAATCTGTTAGCAATGGCCATGACGACCTCACATTGTCAGTCAGGTCACATACATTTCGCTCCTGCACCGCAAGCTCGAGCACGCTCGGGCTGCTGAATAACTGCTAACTCATATCTGAGTTTCCTCCCCTTCTTTGTTGTTCTGCGTATCACCTCTGGTCTGCCCTGGCTGGATACAGAAGCCATTTTGGAGATATCAACAGGATCCTTGAAATGGCTCGAAGCAATGGGAATATTTCGTTCTGACATTAAAATCGGCAGGAATAAATAATAACGACAATAATACTAGATACTATAATTACATCTTGACCATCAGCATGAGTAAATATAACCAATTCAGGACCCAGAGGGTGTGCAATAAGCTTTCGGTTGAAACCCAAATATCCATGATGAAAAAATGAAAGGACGGTGCTGGCAAGGAAGGACAGGGCATTATCGAGTCCAAGTGCGTACCTACCTATGAAGTAATGATCAAAGAATTGAAGGTCTTGCTCTACCGTGAATGGGTCGGGTCGTGGATCAATCAAGAAAGAAGACTCGGAAGAAGGATGCAAGTAGACGAACGACTGCGATCGAATCTATTGCCTCTGTTCAAAGACCGAAAGAATTATATTGGGAGGGGGCCGAGAAGGTGGTGTTGATGTCTGTCCGACTTCCCAAGGCCGTGGAAGGCTTCCGACACAGTAAAGCGAGCGATCGAAGCCACTGCCAAAATTGCAAGTCAGGACGGTGAGGACTCCTCTGGTCTTCTCAACCACGTCCGGGTAAATTGTCGCCTGAAGTCGACCTGTGTTGCAAGCTGTCGAGTCGAGGTCGAGTCGAGGTCGAGGTCGAGATCGCGGTCGAGGCGAAGGATACTCTACTCCGCTGTACGAAGTTAATCGTTGGGTTGCGCGAAGAGAGAGGATCGGGGAAGCTTGGGTAGGGAAGACGCAGTGGTTTTGTTCTTTGGGTGCTGGACATTCCTGGGAATTCCCAGTCGTGGCAGTATCAATTGTGCAAGTGGCACTGTTCACTACCCATTACCACATTCCCTTGCCTGCGTTACCCACCTTTGCCCACTTTCGCACATCGCTTGTGCAATCCTAACCTTTTCCATCCTCCTCCCCATTTCCTCGCGCTCCAAGTAACGATCCATGACAGATCCCGACTCCCAACTCCCAAATGGTACTTACGAGGGTCTACGGAACCGGACTAGGGTCGCGGTTCGGCCTGCGATTCAGCCAATCCAGCGCCGTTTGCACGGTAATGGGTAGAAGGGATGGAAGAAGAGGAGGGTCGGGTCGCAGGGTGACTGGTTCACGCACCAGTCATCATCCTCTTCCGTAAACCATTTTACCCATGGAATGGGGAAGGGGAAGGGACAAGCACCCACGCAGCACGACAAGGGGGGGGAGGATGAGAGATTGACAGGCCCGTGGGACGGGTTTCTACGAATCCTCATTGCTTCCCGACAATTCTCGACGGCTCCTCCAAAGCACACTACTGTACACACCACTGTACAGTAGTTTTGCTGCTACTGCTGCTGCTACTGCTGCTACTGCTGCTACTACTGCTGCTACTGCTGCTGCTACTGCTGCTACTGCTGCTTCCTGTGCCCTCCCTTCCCTTCGCTCCCTGGCCGTACCTTCTTACTCTACTGTACAGTGCTGTGCTCTGCATGGCGTGCGATGTGACATACATATTCTATCTGCGACGGTACAGCGTTTGCGAAGCCCGTTCGTTAGTCACAGCAGTCCGGAGCAGGCATGTACAGTACTTACTGAGCAAGTACGTATTCGGGAGAATCCTTCCCCCATTCCACCATTTCGCATCATGGGAAATCGAAATACCTTCATATCAAATACCCCTGACAAAAACATACGATTTCGAAAATGTCTTTTTTCCTTTTCCGATTCCCGCCGCCTCCCAACCCAAACCTTCTGTCTCAGCCGTACCAGTGTCTGATTGGATAAAAGCTGCGACTGGTGTGTCCATTCATCTAAAAATGCTACCGCAGTCCTGGTCAGCATAAACCCTGTTCATCCTCCAGACTGTTCCCTCCGTCCCAGAGAACCCAAAAACCAGGGAAAGGAGTCAAATCTCGGCCTCATCGAAACACGCTTTGGTAAGATAAGAATAATCGATCTCAACGAACGTTACACGCGTGTACCGTAAAGCTGCCATCTATGGGACCAAGAACGTCATTCGATTATTTGAGATAACTACTGGATCTATTTTGCTACTTTTGTACAGTACTTACGCGACGCCGAGGCAACGGGGGGATGAAGGGGCTTCGGCACGAATGGTGCGTGAAGTGCAGTGCAGTGCTTTAGACTGCCTGCCTACTGTGAGGCATGCAGAGTGCGGTGTGTATCAATCAATAGCATCTCGTTTAAACCTTCATTTGGGAATCATCATTTGGGAGTCGGTTTTTGAGGGGTTGTTCGGGAGAGCCAGCAGCTTTGGGGACTCCAGAGACTCTAGAGTGAACCGTGTCCCCCATGAAGTGCGGGTAGCTTGTGAAGTAAGTAGGGAGCTATTCGGGAGGTCCTCGGTATGAGAGCCAATCTCATCTTGTTGGAAGCGCAGGTCATGTTTTGAGTGAGCGCCAAGCACCGAGCATTACTTGGTACTTAACATGACGCTCAGTTCAGTTCAGTTCAGTTCGGTTTCGTGTAGCTCTTCACCGGAATCCTGGGATGCTGCCCGTACCTTTACCTTACTACTCTTAGAACTGCTGCGCCGATTCTATTTTGAAGGCGCTGAAGGATACGATTATATTGGGTATAACATAACAACATAACATCATATCCTCGAGGCACGGAAAAGGAAGGCTGACGTTTCTTTTTGGTGCCTCAAAGTATCTACCCAAGTACAGTAATAGTAAATAGTAACCTATGTGGCAGGGCGGGAGAATGCCCAAAATAATACCTAATGTTCCTTCCTGTACGGGCTTGTACCCAGATTGAGCATTGGCGCGACTGGCCAGATTTCCACAATAATCCCACCGCGTGGGTTTTCATTACCGCACAAGTACAAGCAGTCTCCGGAACTATCTCCCTCGCACCCGTAGGACTCGACTCCTCACCAAGCGAGCTTTTTTGATTGCGACGATACTTGCTTCCCTGCTCATTTGCTCATTGAAACGATAAGTATATCATGATCATCATCAACCTTCTTTCTGAGACATGCAGTACATTAAAGGCAGATAAAGTTAGGAGAAATAAAAATACCGCGGGCCAGGCGATGGATTGCTTTTCCAGTTTCCAGTTTGCAGTTTGCAGTTTGCAGTTTGCAGTGCCCTTCTTGATAGATCCAGTCCCTTTCCTCTGCTAACGCAGCCTCTGCCTCGCTTCTGCGATATCCAGTCGTTTGGTAAATTGGACCTTGGACTATTCGCCAGACGCTGCTCCACAACCCGGAGCTGCGGAGTCTGGACTATCGTACTGCAGCGAGTCGCAACTAAGGTTGCGAGTCGGAAAGGATTCATTGGAGGACAGTTTGGTTTAGGTGGACCTAGAGCAAGCAGCACACTTGGGACTTGGGACTTGGGACTTGGGACTTGGGACTGGGAACTTGGCACTAAAGCACCTACGGTAACGAAAGTCAAAAAAAGTGCTATCCCACGTTATCTCGTGCACGAGAAACATAGGATAGAAAGCCTTTTGGCTAGGCTAGGCGAGACATCTTTTTGCTTTTTGTGCTTAGCTATCACTTCGAACTACTGGAAAAGGAACAATAGCCTCTTGGTGAGTGACAAACAGTCTATCCTGTGTAGATGAAAGGGATGGATGGAATAGACGAGGCCTGCCCCTCACCAAATGAAGTTTGGTCACCAAACTTCATTTGGTGCAAGGCATCTGACTGAATCTTCGATCGCACGTCCGAAAATTCTGTCCGTTTACTCCAAAATTTCCTTCCCCAATCACATCACAATGCCGTCAGCACGCCTTTTTATTTTGATACCTTGCCTGGGGATCGAGGTATCATCTTACCGTCCAGCACAACCAACATGACCCAGCCCGTTCGTGCCGTTTTATCTCGAGACCCAAGCCCCTCCCAGTTGGGACCATCAAGACATGCTCAACCAATACATGACCTGGAACGCTACTGTCATCGCAAACAGCCTGCGCCTCTAAGAAAAGCACTGTCTAACTACGCAGCATTCGATTATTTTTTCTGGGACAATTGGATCATTCTGTGTGAGGGTGTGGCTTTACTATCCGATTACCATTGAACACTATTGGATGGTACGTGAGAACCGCCATGGTTGTGGGAAAAAGACAGCCGTTTGCATACCTGATACTGGAAAAGGACCTACGCCCGCCAATGAGGACCGGCAAATGTCCTACTTGTCTACTCTGCCTTTATTGCATGCATACGAGACCAGCCCCCAGGCACCTCGAAGATGACACAAGCCTCTTGGATACGCCACCGGTCGACTTGCTTATCATGGATCACACGAATGAATTTTTTGAGGTGTGTAGTGCGGTTATACAAGACGGTCCTTGGGCGCAGTCTGTGCCACCGCAATGTGTGCACACCTCAATATTGTTCGTCCGGCAAAAGTTGCCAGCATGATCTTATGGGAAAAGCCCCCCTGGTTGCAAATGGCGGCATTGGACAGATCTATCCAAGATCAATAACTGCCGTCCACATCATTTGCCAGTCTTTTATATGATGCTCATCTGATATGCCTTTCTTGTCCCATGGGATGGACTTCTTGTTCGCAGGGCTGCATTCTTTTTGTTGGTGTTCCTAAGAATCCTAGTAGGTTCTTACCAAGTTTTGGGTTCAGCTGGTTTCCTGGATAGCATAAGCTATTGGTGAGCGTAGCCTACCACCAGTGGCTTGGAACGAATATTCTCTACTGAGCGCTGATATCTCCATTCGCGTCATGGGAAAGTTGATGCTGGAGAGCAATAGTATGTTTAGAATGCTTCCGTGAGGGTCACATATCGTACGTTTATCATGTAGGTGCGTGCCACAAGTGTTATCACTAGTGCAACTCAAGGGACGATTGGCCATGGAGCCATTTCTCGATCATGTGCTAAGCTACGAAAAGACTTGCCGTGTCATCTGATTCGTTTACTTTATTTATGTGCCTTCATTTCCTGTCAAAGGAGTTCAAGCTCTGCGAGTTTTCATTCTTGGAAAGGGATCTTGCGAATTCACCACGTTGATCATGTCTCTATCCGTCGGGCTTGCACGGGGAATTATAGTCTCATAATTGGTGTATACACTGTGAATACCCGTGCAGATATGTTTGAGTTTTCTCTCTGCGTATGCAGTTCAACCTCTGATGAGAGTGTCAAGTACTCCCATGACAAGTTCTTGTATAATGCCTCACTGTCTCCTCGAAAGTTTCCGAACTTTCAGCACCTCCTTGTTTGAGATCATTGCAGACCACATTCCTCGGCAGGACAAGGCGTAAGGATAGAAATTCGAGACTCTTTAAAAGGTCATTTTCTAAGCAAAGGACATGTCAGTCTCGGCAGTCTGCGTCTCGGAGAATTCTAGTTGCAGCCACCCATTAGTCGCTTTGTCGCAGAAATTCGGCTGCTCTTGCCCCAAGCATTGGTATGTCTTCGATGTACAACTTGCTGCAACTGCGGAGACAACGTGATTGATAGGTAATGCAGGAGATGGCGAGTCTTAGAAAGAACTGTCAATTTGACATGTCACACACGGGCGTGGATTCTTCATGACGACATCTCCAAGGTATTTTTCTCTTGGTGAGACACTTACGGCCGTGGAATCTGGAAATGCTTTACAGAGCAGAAAACTCGGTATCATATTGTTTTTCGGTCCTATTCCCAACGCCTAACGCCCCAGACGCTCCAAACTCCCCTCTTTTCATATCACTGAATATTACCAACATATCGAAATCCCTCAGTTCCCACTAACTCCGGCAATCTCTCTCCTCATAGCTTGTCTAACCATATCCCCACAAAGTTTTGCCGTCGGGTTTGCACTAACAGCCAAGGCCTTTGCGATCTCATTCCCATACCTCCCACCCAACATGAAGTCCCTCGAGGCACACTCCTCAAACTGTACCGTTTTCCAGTTTGCTTCTCTTCTCTTTTCATCAATCCGTAAACATGCGTCCGGAGAAGAGGAGAGTTGCTTCGCTGACAAGTGATAGAGAGCACCTCTTTGTGTCAGCGCATTTGACAGTGTCTTTGCTGCTTGTGGTGAAATTGCCGCCCATGGTGTAGATGGTGATAGTAGTTTGATTGCGATGTCCAGATCTGATAGGACGGTCGAGGAGATAGAAATCAGTGTCGAATCTGATGCTTTTGGATCCAAAGGCTCCGGTCCATCCAACACCGTCGTTGAGTTCGATGCAACCAGCATTGAATCTCCATAAATCCTTCTCAACGCCTGCGCTCTGTTGTTTCTCGCACTGGCATAATCGGGATGTTCTTGGATTAGAGCACCCAGCAATTGGACACTACTGAGATATTGATCTAGTGGTGAGATATTATCGACAGGATCTTTCAATCCAGCAATCTGTAGCTCTACATCTTGCATCCCCAGAATTATGGTACGCTCTCTTTGCGTGAGAGCTTGATATAAGGAGGCATCTATCACATACGGATCTCGAGGTAATGAGTCGTCGATTAATAGCGGGTTCGATGGACCTGCTTCCGGATCTTTGATTTTCTCGAGGACGTCGAGATCGTGTTTGGTAAGATTCGCCATTTTCTTCCCTTTTATTTTTCCTTCAGATATCTTACTCCGCGGCCAGTCCCGCGGGATTAATATTTGTCTTTTTTAATCAATGAACGATTAGAAATCTGTATTTCGGCGATGATTACTTTCTTGAAAGGTTTCGAATCACGTTACCGCATTGGTTATGAGTTAAACCTTTTCCCTTAATTCCGTCAACGGCAATCATCGGCCAACTCTCCCAACACAAGCCGAACGTAACCGACCAACTTCAATTCCGCACCAGCTAGTCTTCGACCGTTCCTTACACAAGTATCTCGGCATGAAGATCGAGAATCCTAATGGATGCTTACTGCGGACAATCGCTGTATGACCATTACTCGGTACCGCGCGGTGAACAGACTTTCCCTTTGATTATGCCGTCACCTTGTTTCGGATGCGCTTTCTGGCCCTTGTATGTAAGTACTTAGGGGAAGCAGAGGGAGCTGGTAGGTAGTCTGCTTGCTCTTACTCTTCTTTCTTTGTTGAACATACGCAACGCTTCCACATACTTTACTTCTGACCATTCTTATTGCATTTCTTGCTACATATTTGCAAGTAAACTGTGCCTTTAGTAAAGGACATCTTCGTCTCATTACCCTTGCTGTCAGATCAAACTCTAGCATCACCTCCATAGCTAGGTATTGGCTGATAGAGCAACAACTGCTTATATATCATCTCACAAACCCCAATCTTCATCCACAACTCCAAAGCACACAAACTCACCAGCAACCATGGCACCCTCCGCCATAACCCCTCCCATTCTAACCCCCACGACCATGACCTTCCCAACCAACACATCTACCCCCTCATCCATCGACGGCCCCTCCTTCCACGGCTACGACCACATAACCTGGTACGTTGGCAACGCCAAACAGGCTGCTTCCTACTACTGCACGCGTCTCGGCTTCCGCACCATCGCCTACCGCGGGCTGGAGACGGGTTCCCGGTATATCGCTTCGCACGTCGTTGCCAACGGCGATATCAGATTCGTGCTCACCTCGCCAGTGAAGTCGTATACGGCGCTAAAGGAGGACGAGAAGATCGATGAGAGGGATAGAGTGCTGTTGAAGGAGATCTATGAGCATTTGGAGCGACATGGGGATGCGGTTAAAGATGTGGCGTTTGAGGTGGATGATGTCGCGGCGGTATATTATAGGGCCGTAGAGCAGGGTGCTGTGAGTGTGCAGAAGCCGGTCAAAGTGGTGGACGAGGATGGTGCGGTTGTGAGTATTTCTTTTCCATTTTGCTTGACTGTCCACAGTGCGTAATTTAAGAAAGCAAGACTAACCTCCCCCCCGCAGACCACAGCAATAATCCGCACCTACGGCGACACAACACACACCCTCATCTCCCGAGACTCCTACACCGGCCCCTTCCTCCCCCACTACAAAGCCCCCACCACCCCTCACGACCCGCTCAACTCCCTCCTCCCCCCGGTCCACCTCTCCTCCATCGACCACTGCGTCGGCAACCAAGACTGGAACGCCATGGAAGCCGCCTGCACCTACTATGAAAAATGCCTCTCCTTCCACCGCTTCTGGTCCGTCGACGATTCGCAAATTCACACGGCGCACTCGGCCCTCAACTCCATCGTCATGGCCTCCCCCAACAACGTCGTCAAGATGCCCATCAACGAGCCGGCCGCCGGCCTGCGGAAGTCGCAAATCGAGGAATACGTCGACTTCTACTCGGGCGCGGGCGTGCAGCACATAGCGCTGCGCACGACGGACATCGTGCGCGACGTGGCGAACATGCGGCAGCGCGGCGTCGAGTTCATTTCGGTGCCGGAGACGTACTACGAGGCGATGCGGGAGCGCATCGGGGATGCGCGGGGCAAGGGCGAGCTGGCGTGGAGGTTGAGTGAGGAGGACTTTGAGGCGATCAGGCGGCTGAACATCCTGATTGATTTTGATGAGGGGGGGTACTTGCTGCAGTTATTTACGAAGCCGTTGATGGATCGGCCGACGGTGTTTTTGGAGATTATCCAAAGGGAGGGATTTGACGGGTTTGGGGCAGGGAACTTTAAGAGCCTGTTTGAGGCGATTGAGAGGGAACAGGAGGTGAGGGGGAATTTGTAGATGCGCTTGGAAGGAACTTAATGGAGAGGAAGAAGGGCTGATGAGATATGATACTGGGTATGGAGTTGGGCTGCTTGCATGGTAAGAAG
The DNA here is from genome assembly GCA_026770245.1 of Clarireedia aff. paspali H2. Classification (NCBI taxonomy): domain Eukaryota; kingdom Fungi; phylum Ascomycota; class Leotiomycetes; order Helotiales; family Rutstroemiaceae; genus Clarireedia; species Clarireedia aff. paspali H2. Next base: position 82,029 of record JAJCXA010000020.1, read on the forward strand.
GTTCATAAACTTGTTTCCTTCACGGTGGCGGTTTGATAATACTTTTGGAGTATATTCTGGTTCGCGGTTGACTAAATCAAAATCGCTGAACGCATTACGAATCTCAATCATGTTTATGCACATAATATCATCCATCTGAAGTTCTTTGGATACTGAAATCATTATATTTTGTCAACCACCTCCCTTCCCAGCGCCACTTTTGGTACACATACATGATGACATTGATGAACATGCATCCACCCACCATCCCATCCAACCAAGCCGCATAAACACCAAAGTGGAGTCAGGAAACAAAGATTCAAAGTAAGACGTGTAGAAATTTGTTTTTCAGACAACCTCCGCACCACTACGCTAATCATTCATCTCAGTCACATCATGCCCCAAGATCGTCATCCATTTCGTCTATTTCCCACACCCTTATTTTTCGTTAAATCCCAAAGACACCCCCCCATCCATATCCGTCAGCCATACAATCCTTCATCTTAGTCCGTAACCCTCCAGGTATCGAACCATTTCAAGTACGAATACTGTTTATTTGGGCCTTCCATTCCCCATGAAATCGGAATGAAGTAGATGTAGAGACCAACGGTGAGAGTATAAAGTACTCCATACGCTGCATATTGCAAGTTCTTCGCCTGGCTCCTAAGAATCCAATCGGTGCAGAAGCCAAACACCAAGATAGCGAAGTAAAGGGCAGGGTAGTAATGATGGACGTATGTGACACGAGCCATAGCGACGAATGGTAGGTAATGAAGGAACCAGCCCATTGCAGGATAGAGACCAGCGTAGTGGATTTGGTCAATGTCCGATTGCTTGAGCTCATCATACCCTCGTTGCCAGCGGATTAGGTACCAGAGAACCAAGAGTCCAAGGACACCGAGAGAGGCGGTCGATCCCCAGTATACAAGTGGGTTACCAAGGAGGAAGTATTTGACGATGTTGTCATCCCAGCCACACATTCGCAGTCCTACGTGGAGAATTGGCCATTGCCAGAATTGAGATGCAAGATCATCTTGCTTGTCGGGATCAGGTACAAGAGCATTGTTTGATGTCATCATGGCCACGTTCAAGTGAATAAAGTCATGGATGAAAGGAGATTTATAGGCTCCGGCGTCAGCAGCAGGTACTACATATTATTAGCAAGAGTCTACGACGGAAAGTTTGTGCAGCTTACGTCTCTCGTTCCAGTGAGCCTCTACATTCCAGTGCGTGTAAACGTCCTTGGGGTTGTTTTCCTTAGCACATGTGACTTCGATCTGTTTGAAACCCCACTGTGGTAAATTGACGTTACCAGCTCTCAAATAGCATCCTAAGACTGTATGCTTAAGTCGGAAGGCAGTTGTCAAAGTCCTGATCTTGCTTCGGTCGTTAGAAGATACATCCTTGACAACTTCTATAGTCCAGTGGTCCTTCTCATCACCAACTGTGGTGTTTCCATAACATGAGACTTCCCTATCGGCCTTGGTGACCGGGGCTGACACTTCGTGGGAGTGAAGGTTGCGGCCGGTTTGAGAGTGAATCAAGCGTAGAACATCACCATCAGCGACGTACTGAAGTGGCGCTTCTGGGTTGTACTCTGGCATAGAGCGGTTAGGATAAAACCACCATTCATTGTTAGCATCCTTATGGTGGTAACAAGTAATTTGCTGTTGGTTTGATCCTTCGGGATAAGTCTGAACATGAGAGTGAAGGAGACCGCCACCATATCCCATGTTCTTGATGGTTGCACGAGAGCCGTAGGCGATCTCAAGAGGACTATCTTTTCCAACCTCGGTGCCTTTAAGGTTTGCCTGGAACAGCGAGCTCATCTGAGCATCACCGGGACCGCTATTCTCCAAGATGGCGAAGTGAAGCGCGAATGAGAACATGTAGACTAGCAACGGAATAATGATAAGAGCAATTACTCTAATACCCAGATGGGCTGCAAGCTCAACCTAGAATACTATTAGCTCTACTGCATTTTGTTGCGAGAGAATGTCCGCTCACCTTTGGCATCTTAACATTGCCAAACTTGTTCCACAAATCCTCGATTGTATAAAGACCAACAAGAGCTGTGCAGAAAAGACCGACCATCTTTACACTGCAGACACACCCAATACTTACACCAGTCAAAAGCAGCCAAGCAAACCATTCTGGGGTCCAGCTTTGCTTTTGCAGGTTATGGAATCTGGCCCAGCACAAGATTGTGGTGAACGTGAAGCATAGCAGCATGGAGTCCAGTAGAATAAATCGACTGATAGTCGTGTAAGAGTTCTCACAAAGAACCATCAATGTGACAAACCATACGGCAGGGCGCTTAAAGTTTAACTCGCGGGCAGTAAAATACGCCAATGGAATGGTGACAGCGCCGAAGAAAGCGTTGAAAGCACGCATGAAGGTGTAGTTCAATTCCTCTGGGTATTTCTCTCCAGACTTAAACTCGAAAGATCCATTGTAACCTGCAAGGTACCCTGAGAGTCCAACCAGCATCTTTCCAAGAGGTGGGTGCACATCGAAGTAGAATTCGCGTTTGATATAGTGAGATCCAAATTTCCCGAAACTATCTCCATGATCAGTATGGTCCAGTTGAAATCGCATGGAAGAGTAGGCTTGCTTACTGTGCTTCATCCCAAGTAACAATAGGTGACAGACCGATTTTGTATAGTCTGGTGAAAAATGCGAGGAATGTGAATATCACCGGTGCGATTAAAAACTCCCATTCATCCAGAAACTCCAGTAACGAATTCTGACCCTATGAAGCGTTTAGTTCATGTCCGAGGAGTTGCCAACGGGAAATAAAGCTTATTCGCATTTACCTTCTTGACTTTGGTCTTCTTGTCGTCGATCTCCACAATGTCTACAAGACCTCCATTAGATGAGGGGACATTACGTCGTCGAGTGGTCTGAGTGGTGTGGTCTGCGCCAGAAGCAACAGACGCTTTGTCTGAAGCCATCTTCAGTGCCAGTGAGATGAAGAGACAATGGAGCTTGTGTTTCCCCTCCTGAAGATATCCTCGGTTTTTTTATAGTATTCGTGGCTCTGTAGCTGTTAAGTAGTTTCCCGGTCTTGAGTTCGTGGTCCAATGTTCGACACAGCTATCAAGAATCACAAACAAAAGAGTGTCGAAGAAATTGAGAAAAAGAGTATTGATTAATTAGCAAAGCCTCGCATCTCCGCAGCTTCTCGGAGTAAAGAGGATTGAGAGGGAGTACTTGGAAAGAATCCCTTGAGAAATCTTGCTAGAAAGGAGTAATTGTGCCTCTGAAAAAGATTGATAGGTACTCGTAGACCTTGCTCGAATTCAGTTGTGAGCTAAATTTAGTGCTCATAGTTACTAGGCGAAATCTGTCCTTCTGTTATGAGGGCTGACGAGGCTGAACATCGTCCTGCTTGCCTATTGGACTTGTAATCTTACTTATTTACCTTACCTTACGGAAAAACGGGTTTGTAATACTATATGATATTGGTACTTTTTCATCATTGTGTTCAACCCAAACTCAATATCTGGTGTTTAGGATGTCTCTTTGGCTCAAATGCTGTACGTTTTGATTTTGTAGGTAATCTACTCATTGCTCTAGTCAGATGAAACGTATTGGCATGGAGCAGGCTACTCGCTGCTGGACTCACTCAGCTATGTCTAAAGGCTTCACGTGTATTTATTGAAAAATAATCTACAAACTCAAACTCAAATCACCCTCTATTTGTGCTCTAGATGGCACTGGTATTACATTGCATCTTTCCAAATGCGCCCGCTGATAAATGTACCAAGTCTAGTCTTCATCCAAATAACGCCGCTCATTCCTCATCTTGATCTAAAGGCTTATACCTCCCGCTTTTAATGCTGTCGCCCTCTCCCTTGGATCTGTTTACCATTCTTGATATCCATCCACCAACACCTTCTCCAGATTCTTCATCTGCTGCAAACTGGGGTTTTCCGTTGACGATTGAAATGTTCGGTGGGTCGATATCAAGACCGGGAATGGCGCTTGACGGCCCGATGCCGTTCGAGTTATATCCACGTCTAAGGTCAACGGAAGGGACAGGAGAGCCGGGACCCATCAATGAACCTGTCTCGGCTCTAGTTGCCGGTGTAGGCATTGCCGTAGTTGCATCACCGAAGAGCATGTCCATATCCTCTAGTCTTACACCAGCCGTCTCAGGATAAATGAAGTATACTGCGAAACATTAGTCTTTGTAGAGAAAACTGCGGCCGCAACTACTTACCAACAACAAAACTTGTTGCGCAGAAAAATGCATGTACCAAATACAATCGCCATTTGATCCATTCCTGTAGTACCGGAGTCAACTCTCCTACAAGCCAATTGAATGCCCAATTGGTTGCAGTTGACAGACTAGCACCCTTGGATCTGATACTGAGGGGAAGAATCTCGGGAGGATAGAGCCATGGGATAGGCCCCCAACTAAATCCGAAGGCTGCATTGTATAGCATGACGAATATAACAACGAGTGTAGGCGTAGATCGGATATCCAGGAAGAGGAAATACGAGATACAGGACAGCGATATAACCATAGCTATAGCCCCACTCAGTAGAATGAAACGACGACCCCAGCGGTCTACGAGATACCACGGCGGTACAGTAGACAAGAAATATGTGAGTCCATTGATACCGGTCATCAGAATGGCGTCACGGCCCATCCATCCTGCGGATTCGAAGACATAAGGAGCGTAGTACGAGATAACATTAATGCCGTTAAGTTGTGCGAAAGCCTGAGCCGACATGGCAATGAAAACACGAGTGCGGTATCGTCTGAACATTTCTCTGTAGGACTTTTCACCTTCTTGGCGTGCAAGAAGAACATTCATCTTGATTTCGCGGTATTCTTCTCTTGCCTTTTGGTTGTGAATATCACCTCCACCATAGAGGTTGGCAATAACTACCATTCCTTCTTCGTCATGATCATTATCTAGAAGCCATCTGATCATTCCTTAGCTACAGCACAATGATTTGGATAGAGTACATACCTTGGGGATTCCACGATGACCAAGCTTCCAAGTCCTAAAAGCGCACCCATAACGCACTGCATCAGTAGCGGGATCCTCCAGGAGTAGTCGCTTTTAATATAACTGCAAAAGTAGTCCACCCAGACAGATGTTGCATAACCTGTAATGTTACCCGAGAATTCAATACAAGCAAGTTTCCCTCGATTATGTGGAGGCGAGATTTCCGATTGATAGATGGGTACGATCGTCGATAGCATACCAACACCCACTCCTGCAGTAATGCGACCAAGGAGCATCATAGGCATGCCGGTAGCCATTGTTTGTAGTGCACCTCCAATGAAGAAAATGCAGGATCCATAGAAAATTGTCATTCTTCGACCAATAATGTCACCGACTTTTCCGACAACCAGGGATGAGATAAAGGCGCCAACTTCGAGGATAGCAACCATAGTACCAACTTCGGCTCGTGTGGGCTGATTGAACTTGTCTTTGAAGTACGGTCCACTGGTAAATTATCAGCTAGGAGATAAGACGCTATCTACAGAGGGTTTGTACATACGTGATAATGCCAGACATGACTCCTTGATCATAGCCAAACAAGAAAACGCCCAATGACACAAAAATGCTAGTAAAATACCTGCGAACTGTCAATTCTCTTCAAATGGAATCGATGCCAATTGAACTCCTTACACTAGGGGCCGGCCGGTAAGGCCGCGCATCTGTCTTTCACCTCCCGACATGATTCTGGCCAAGATATGTTCAACTCTGGAGATATTCCTTGGCCCGGGATCCGGAATTTCAATATCCTCCTTAACGAGTCCAGGTTTGTAGTGTTTCTCTGATTTGTCCTTGGTTTCGTCTTGATATCGAACTCTCTTCCTTGGGTGCCGTCGTGACGAGCTTCCGAAGACTTCCTCGTCAAGAGATGCTCGTAATCGAATTTGTAACGGGTCTTCCTCGTCTGCAGGTTGTTCGGCAAGGTCACCGGTATCACTCCACGAGAATTCGGACCCAGGTGACGATGATCGCGATAGGGAAGACCGTCGACCCTGCTTCTCGTCGGGGCCCAGCAGCCTTTGACTATGTGAATTCGAGCGGTTTGCCGGAGTTGCTGTTAGGTTTCTTAAGGGTATGTTCGCAGGGCGACGGGGTGATTTTGGAGAAGGAATGTTGAAGGTCGTTGAGCTGTTTGGCAGCAGCCCTTTCTGCACTTAGTTGGTGGGGAAGTTCGGGGTTAGATAGAACAAGGCCTGAAGTTCTTTTCAGGATGTGCAGGTATCGAATGAGATGGCACGTCACTAGGTCGACTTAAGGGTCCAATAGGGCGAGGTTCGTTAGAATCAATCCAGTTGGAAAAGGTGGAGACCGTGCGGTGAGGTAGCTCTTTCATTCCATGTGACAAGAAAATAAGACAAATTTGGGCTCGGCGGCTGGACTGATTATTCAATCTTGTCGTACAATGGGATACGATGTTGGTTGAAAGTTAATGCTGCACGTGTTACTTTCAGGTAGTCAAGATGGGAGTGAGTTGAAGCGTGGCCCGAGGTCAGGGATTTGGTTTGGTATGGTTTAGGAGGAGGGAAGGAATGGCTGAGCGCGCGCGGGTGAAGTGCTCTCTGGACTAGTTCTAAGTATGGAAGTCGGCAACCGGGCTTTCTTTTTAAAAGAGCATGATCACGTGTACAAAGGTAACCAATTCCACCCCTTTTCTCCTCCTACCTGTCGAGTTGCAAGTTGCTATGTGCGTTGTAGTACAATTGGAACAAAAGAAAAAGGAGATCCAAAATCAACCATTCAACTTATCCGTCTATCTACCCGGGGAAGTTTATACTCCACAAAAGATACTGAGGAAGATTACCTAGCTAGGTAGGCAGGCATAGTTGCCAATTGCTTTTTATATCTGTCTGTCCAATGAGGTCATACTAGGTCTCCTTGCTTTCAGACTGCGCCTAGCAGGTCAAAGTATCGGTGTAGTGCGTGTATCTTCTTTGCTGTTTCTTTGTTGTTTCTTCGCGGAGGTACTTCCGTACTTTGTCCCATTATACGAAGGTCTGGATCATGTGGGCACGTATCCGGACAGCAAATGATACTGTGCAACATCATTTTACCAGCTACAGTAAGTTCCGTAAGACAGCGGGCACATGAGCTACCAGAATAATGGTAGGCCAAGAGATACAGCAACCCTTGCGAGCCCTGTCAGTGAGTTAGTCTCGAGCCAAAAGATGGAGAGAGACCTGGGGAAACGAAAGCTTACAATCCACGACAACTCTGATCAGGTGAATGGCACTGCCCTCTTCCGGCGGTTACGCACTGATAGCCCTGTTGGCAGCGCTTGCAGCAACCTCTAAGCGTTCCGAAGAACTGCTGATATAAATCCTGAGAACTTGCCGGCTGTATAATTCCTACCGACGATCTACAACCTCAATGTCGGCAAATCGCTCCAACATTCTGGAAGGTCTGGAAACGACACTATTGCGCCCGAGCCTCTTACCGTACGGAGTACTGCACCGATCGCTTTCAAATCGAGGTCTAGCTTGAGCGCTGCTTGCATATATTGAACACTTGTGTTCCATCCATCGAGGTGCGAATTGAAAGAAGTAGGTACTGGGTACGAAGTACTGCAAGGAGAGACCCGCGTATCAGGCAAGGACAAGTTTCTTCTCACTAAAGCGTGTTTCGCAATTCTCCCGCCACAGACCTCATTCAGGCACTTGGAGGATGTTTCAATGATAGGATGGCACGAGCGGCATTCTGATGAAGGTTTTCCAAATTAATACAATCCAAGTGGGCGATAACGAACAGTACAGTAGCGAGATGACAGCTGCTCGGATCTCACACTGGCTCTGTTGACAACGCTTTCTCGTTTTATATGGGGGCGTTCATGCTGCCGAGCTTTCCCAGCAAAACGAATCAAGAACCATAACCACACAAGAAGCGCAAGAAGAAGAAACTTGCGTCGCTCCCAAACAAAAGCAAGTTCAAGCACTTATGACCATGCTGCCGTGGCGACCAGATCTTCTACCCCGTGGCGCTTGTTCTTCTGCCCTTATGCAGGAAAAAGGGACTTTGTTTTCCGAGACCAGCTTTTGTCTTCTTTGGACCTGCTTTGACTTGGGATCCAAGGTCTCTTGCCTCTCCATAACCCATGGTTGTAATAAAGTGCAAATGACATGGGCAGCATGATTTCTCCATATGAGCACCCTCTTCCCTGTCGGTCACATTTCTGCTCTGTAAGAAGTATCCCGTACGAAGTAGATGGTGTTTTGTAAGATCTTCGCCTCACACATCACCAACTTCCAAACACCGATTTGGTGAAATCAGTGTTGCCCGGACAAGATCATTTCGCTAGAACGGAAGAATTGCTTGTTCCTCGTTACTTTCCTCATTATCGACAAGGATTCAAGATTATTTTATCGTGGCAGAGGAACTCCCCAGGATCTGAATGGTTCAAAACGTTGCCTGCATAATTCCATCGTCAAATTATACAAGTAAGCTTGCCCTCTTTTTGCCCATTTTTGCCCTTTTACCATGGTATTCCACCAGTTCCTCCCTAGCCACATACGGTGACCAGCCTTTTTCATTTTGTCCAGCGCATTTTGCATTTCAATGCATTCACTCACTCCCATGCTTCTCACCTCACATTTCTCGCATCATTCTTATCGTACATAATACCCTGACTCTGCAAAGGGCTCTCCATACGCAATTCCACGTAAAACCACACGACGTTGAATCCTACTTCCGCCCATTCGCAGCTGAGTTGCATCTGACTCAACCCGCGGCTCGAACTCTATATAAAACATATCGCGGACGCCATTCCGAAGCTGCTTATCCACCAGTCCGTTCTAGCGCCTCGTTCCTGACAACTGAACGCTGAAGGCTACATTGGTCCGTAGCATCGGGCGAGGAAGCACGGTAGAGGAAGGGACGAGGGGGTCCAAGATTTGGATGGGACAGAACAATTCAAAACGGAACTACAGAAACCAGAAATTGCCAGCCGGGATTTCGGTTTCCAACTTTCGATAACCCTACAACTTCAAATATACGCGCGCGCATTGGAATTCGGCGACAACGAAAGAGTATTCAATCTTAAAACTTGGTTTATTGAGCAACGAAAATAAAACGTACCTCCAATTATCACCAGCGGTTCGTTGCGCGCGACTGCGAGTATTAGCTTCAGTGAGAGAAGATGGGGTCAACGCAATTCGGGAACTTCCATGTGAGTACATGCAATTGCAGAAAGTCAATTGATTACATATCGTTAAAAGCCAGTACTGACGAGCCTCTGAACTTAGAATTTCTGCCGTGACTCTACGTTACCAGTCTGCAACGTTCGTACCACATCTCTGTTCCAGCCTTACGGTTCGCGATGGGACACTGCTAATCGGCTTTCAACAGCTTTTCAATCCACCGAGTAACAGTAATTACGGATATGGAGGCTGCGAACTTACAGGCATACCATTGAGTGGGGGAAGACATCTGGGAAATTTGGGTATGTCTTAGATATCAGTCAATTGAGAGTTCGAAGGCTAACCTACGTATAGGCTCGATACTCATAGCCGGAATTGCAATTGTAGTGTCGGCTTTCTTATTATGGCGGTCGGAACGAAAAAAAGCAGCCGTGGGAAGAAGGTTTGTGGAAAATCCTATGGTGGACTCACTCAATTCTGGGTGCTAACACTTCTAATGTAGGGAAATGCAGTTGCTCCTTCTGGGTTATATCATAATCGAGATATGTGAGATATTCACGGTGGGGGAGTTTCCTTTAAACGCGACAGTTCGCATAGTGAGTGTGACAAGTCAGAGTATCAAAATCCCATTACTGACATCATTTATAGGCATTCACAGGTATTCATATTGGCATGATCACTGCAACTTTATGGATCTTGATGCTCAACGCTGTAGTGGGATATCAACTTATTGACGATGGCACGGCTTTGTCGCTTGGTCTCATGGTTGGCTCTGCAGCAGTTATCTTCATCGGCACTGGATATATTGCTCTCGATACTGGCTACAGCTGGACAGGACACTTCGACTCGAGTTTAATTGGACATGGCAACGGCGAGAATCGGAACATCGCTTTATACGTCTTATACCAGCTAGCACCATTGGTATTCCTATTCGTCTACTTCGTACTAGAAACTATTTTGGTCCTCAAGATACTGGGTGAGCGCAAGCCCATGATCTTCCTTGTTAGCGCAGCTTTGTTGTTTGCTCTTGGCCAAATTTTCAACTATGTCATCAGTGTTCATATTTGCCATGGAACGCATGGCAAGATCGACGGAGCTCTTTTCGAAACCCTTTTCACGCTGCTATCAGTGGTGATGATATGGACCTTCTGGTCAAGCATTACAGAAGACGATTGGCCAATGCCTGTCGCGACCACATACTCATGACAGAAATGAGAAGAACATGGGATTAATGGAGTTTGGAATTTTGTTATAATGCGCATACGAAAGTCTTACGACAATATTTTATTAATATCCGGGGTGGTACAATCTTGCTACACAATAAGCATAGATATTGGATCAAGGATATTTGTTCTCAAGGACAATGAGGACCAGAGAGATACCCACGCCGCGGGATGAGGAGATACTGCAATCAGACAGGGATAAGGCAGAGCACAAACTTGGAATGCGTTATGAATTTTGGAGGACTGGCTTGTATGGTGATTTTGCGAGTAGTACAGTATACCCATGGAGCTTATAATAATAGTAGGAGATAGAAATTAATTCAAACAAAAGTTACGCCGATTTACAGTGCATGTCGATCTCATGAACAGCCATTTCCCCACTTGCATCTCGCAGATGAATGCAATCCATGCGCATGGTACTATTACATTCCGCGTGGAGGATCGAAGCCCAATGCAAGCTTGAAATTTGCACTGGGGCCCAATCAAATCTTGCTATATGATAAGTTTAGGGTGCGGTATATGCATGTCAGAATCCCATTGTAAAGCTTAAGAAGCTTAATCTAACTAATATATTCTAGGTCTGAGCATAAGAAATGGCATGTGTACGAAGTAGGTACGAGTAAACTACCTGTGTTCTAGTAGATCTCGACGCTGAAGGGACCACGACGTCCCTGCTAGAAGAACAAGACCCCCCTTCCTTGCAGTAACAGAGCAGAGTGCAGCCCGGCCGAGCCTAAACTTCGTTCGTTCGGCAAAAGTCCCACTCAAAAAGAGCTCCCCGCCTGAAAGTTCAAGCCTTGACAATTAAACTTCAGCCCTGCCTCCGTCACCATTTAGTAGGTTCCAAGAACTACAAGCAATTTCTGGATAATTTGGTCGAAGCTTCATTGAGTTGCAGTAATCATGGCAGATTCTGATGGTGAATATGTCGCGGACGATCTCTCAGATGACGATATTGGCGCGCCTATTGCTTCGGGTGGTGGCCATGGAACTCGCTCTACGGGGCCTGTGAAGGGACCGGCTGGGTCGACTACGAGGGGAGGGGATACGAAAGGTGGGAGTAATCGGCGGAGAGCGGCTTGGGAAGATATTCAAAGGAGTTGGGACACTGTTGTTGAAGGGGCGGATGGGAGTATTAATTCTACTGTTGAGGGATTGAGGGAGGCAAACAAGAGGAAACGGTAAATGATTACCTGCCATTTCAATTGCCCTCGATCGAATAGGATATAAGCTGATGTGGTACTATATAGATTATTGAGGGATACGACACCTTTACAAAGAGGTATCATCCGCCACTTAATCCTCATCCTTGACCTCTCCTTCGCCATGTTAGAAAAAGACCTCCGTCCCACGCGTTACCTCCTCACTCTTCGCTACGCCAGCGAGTTCGTCACCGAATACTTCGAACAGAACCCCATTTCCCAGCTGGGCATAATAGGCATGCGCGATGGTATAGCTATCCGCATCAGCGATATATCAGGCAATCCCACTGAACACATCGAACGACTGAAAGCCCTCCGCACCGAAGATCCCAATGGCAATCCTAGTTTACAAAATGCATTAGAAATGAGTCGAGCCGCTCTCTTCCATGCGCCTAGCCACGGAACAAGAGAAGTTTTAATCATCTACGGAGCTCTACTCTCTAGTGACCCCGGTGACATCCACGACACAATCACCAATCTTGTCAGCGACCGCATCCGCGTCTCCATCGTCGGCCTCGCAGCCCAAGTCGCCATCTGCGCCGAGCTCTGCTCCAAAACCAATGCCGGCGATACCAGCACCTACAGCGTCGCGCTCAATGAGCAGCATTTCCGGGACCTGGTCATGGCCGTCACGACGCCGCCTGTGACGCGCACAAAGAAACAAGCTCAGTCTAGTCTGCTGATGATGGGGTTTCCCTCACGCACACTCGCAGCCGGGAAAGGGATGAGTTTCTGCGCGTGTCATAGCAAATTAAGTCGAGGCGGGTATCTCTGCTCGCGCTGCGACAGCAAGGTCTGCGCTTTGCCGATGGAGTGTCCAGCTTGCGGGTTAACGCTGATTCTGAGTACGCATTTGGCGCGGAGCTATCACCATTTGTTTCCCTTGAGGAACTGGCGCGAAGTTGGTTGGGAGGAGGCCAAGAAGTCGAGGGCGTGTTTTGGCTGTCAGACGGTTTTCGCGGTTGCGGATCCGGGAGCGGGAGCCTCGGAAATGAAGGGTATGAGTGAGAGTGGGAGGTATGCGTGCGAGGTTTGTGGAAATCACTTTTGTATTGATTGCGATGTTTTTGCGCATGAGGTGGTGCATAATTGTCCGGGGTGTCAGAGTGATACGAGGGGGTCGATTGGGGGGAGTGCGGGGATGGGGAATGGAGAGGGGAGGAATGGGAGGAGTGCGGTGGGAGGAGACGCTATGGTTGAGTGAATGAAAGAGGAATATTTGGATGGATAGATGGATGGACGGATGGGTATTGGGATGTTGGAAAGCGGGACTGATATGAGGCGTTTCGGGGTATGGTATATGCAAATGGATGAGGAACTAATAAATTGTGCTTCTGATAAAATGGAACTAACTGGTTGCACATTTCAGGGCGTTGAGGGGAGTATACTATCGATATAGGGGAGATCATGCAGAGATATAGATTCCAACCTCGAAGACGTATATATATATATATAAATGACATTGCTTTCTCGACCTCGAAGCATGCATAATCAACCTCCAAATATACATCTTATCTTGTCCCTGTCTCGTGAGTGTATTCAAAAGAAAATACTTTCGATCGTCGAGTTTCAAAGCTTTGAGAGACCAGGCACGAAATCATGCAATGATTTAAAAGTCAAGAACCGAAAATAATAGAATCTCCAGACAGATGGATGGATAGATAGATGATTTAACAAAACTTCATAGCATTTCATATAATCATGGAAGCATCATCGCAAAGGGGTCAAACGAAAACGCCAAAAGTCAAATTAAATTCTTCGTAAGTATAAACAAGAGATAACTCCGTGGTGGTGTGAGTGTCGTTCCGGCATTATTCCCCATCCCGTTCAACCATTACATCAAAAACCTAGAAATCGTCGCCGCCGAAGTCTCCACCGTCATCGTTTTGTCCTGCTTCATATCCTTGCTGGTATTCTTCTTGGTCGTGGTCGTTGATGCTGTTTAGAGCGTTAGTTGGATGTCTTATCTCTCTACCCATGAAGTATATGGGAAAAAAAAAAAAAAAAACTTACGCATCCTCCAACAACATCCCCCCAATCAACCCTCCACCCAGCCCCAACGCCGCTCCTCCCGCCATGCCCAACCCCCCACCTCCCGTCTTCCTCGCCGGCTGCTGCTGATACCCCCCTCCATAACCCCCTCCGTACCCGCCTCCATACCCGCCATACCCCTGCTGCTGAGGCGGATATTGTTGATACTGCGGCTGCGGCGCATATCCGCCGTAGCCCTGCTGGGGCGCATATTGCTGCTGCTGCTGATACTGCGGTTGCTGATACTGCGGTTGCTGACTCGAGCTCGACCCCGAAGCCTTTCCTAGTAACTTTCCCAGAAATCCACCCTTCTTCTGCTCACGCGCTGGCAGTTCTTGTGAATAAGAAGAAGTTCCCGAGGAGCCAGGTGGCATGGGAGTGTTCTGGTAATCCTGCATAGCGTCGCGGTTACCGGCGCTGCTGCTGCTGGCAGCGCGAGCGTCCTCTTCTGCCTGCAGGCGCGCGGCGAGCGCGGCATCGGACTCGACTGTGTTGCTGTTGGAGGATTGGGTGTCGTAAGGGTTGGATTTGGTGTCGGTAGGATAAGAAGAGTTCGAGCTACCGGGAGCGTAGGTGGGGGGTGGGCCCGCGGGAGGCGCTTCATCGGAGGGGTACACGGGTTCGGTGGGTTTGTCCCAGGTGGACTTTTTGGTGTAGATGTTGACGTAGAACCTGAGATGGGGAGATGGTTAGCTGGAATATGGTGATCATAATGGATGGGGTTGCGACGAACCATTCTTTGTATTGATCGTTCCAGACGGCTTTGTATCCTGCAGGAACCTTTGGCGGCGGGGGCCCGGATGGCGGGGCGAAATCACTCATGTTTGATAGGTTTGGGTTGCGTAAGAAGTATTCGGTGTTGGTTTGAGATGGAATCGCACTGAGCTTTGAGAACAGATGATGGAAAGAGAAGAGGAGATATAATGCGAAATTCTGACAATTATATTTCGTCGCTTCGCTTCGCGAAAGAAAGTGAATGCTGATGGCGAGAGGATGATGATGATGTATGCGTGCGCACAGAGCTCAGCCACAGCTTTCTAGCTGGTGAGGGGTTTTTTTAGTGTAGCATGAACAGGGGTTTGCGTTCGTGAAAGCGGGATCTGGCCCACGGACGGACTTGGGCACAGCCAAAACATCTAAATGACTTCAAACCATCTAAATGCCTTCAAACCATCCAACTTATTGCATTGAAACGTGGAGATTTTGACTACTGTAGCTATTTGACTTGTTAAAGAACCAGAATTCTAAAAGTACTTGAATCTCGCCGATTTAGATTTTTACCGATTTTTGAAGTTGCTTTGATATATGATTTCATTTGAGTCTTTCATTCATTGCCTTCTGGTTCGGCTGGGTGTTTGATTTCCCGGTGGAATAATTCATAATCCGAGGGATTTTGGTGAAAAGGAATCTTCCAGTCGTTCTGGCAGTGCCTCGAACCACTTATTATCCTTTGCAGAGCTGACACCCGTCATAACAAGTTGTTGCACTGCGCTCTGCGCCACACAGTACGAGCAGCTGTCCCCAAGCGTTTTGAATGGTAACTCGTACTCGTGCATGTGAAGAAAGCTTCGGTTTCTATGCCAGGTTTCTCGTCCTCAGAACGGTCACAGAACAGTTCGATCAGACAAAAATCGTCAGGTATGCATATCAAAGCTCTTGCTTCAGATTGTCCTGGGATCTCCTGGAAGCAGTTCCTTTGCCTTCCTGTCGTTCCGGCCGTTTCAATATCGAGGTTTCAAGGTTACAGTAACTCTAACTCAAGTTCCCACTCCAGTTCGGGAGTGGATATATATATAAATCTATGTGCAATACCATACCGACGAGCCTTCGCATTCTTTTTCTTCCTGCGGAGACCGATGATTACTTGATTCCTGTACGGTCTGACAAATACAGAAGCAACAGGCAGGATTTTATAATCCAGGATCTTGATTCTCATCTCATACTATCGGTCGAAGATCAAAGTCAACTCAAATGCACCATCAACGTGCATGTTTTGAATGGAGATTCTGAGTGCTAGATAGAGAACATCAGTAGTGTCTTTATAATCGTACTACCCTAACACTGGGCAACTTCAGTTCGACGTTTCTTGAGTTTCTGGACTCATCCTATTATATATATAGTCAAAGCTACTTAGTCGTGAACCAGAATGTATACAAACTATTATCCTGATCTTAGTAAGCCCACTGTGTAAGTAACATGTATCGACTCGTTTCCAAGACGCATGCATTCGCAGAGGGGGAGAGGGAGGAAGACCAATGTTCCATGCTATATGCCCAAGCCGACGCCACGAGAACCTATGCGGTAATTCCAAAGTGCGTGAAAAAAAAGGTATCCTCTATCAGCAACATCCGCCACCAGCACCACTTTGCTTTTCCGAAGCCAATGTGAGATTTGTCTTGTTGGCTCCAAAAGCTCCAGGCCCTTTGACCCCCGACTTCCTGTCATTCAAATCATATTTGCCTGCCTCAATATTTATGTATATCCTCTCCGCTACTCTGCAAAAGGCATCCTCAACTCCTTGGCCACTCTTTGCGCTCGTCTCGACGTATTGTAATACTCCATTGCGCTTCGCCCAGTCTTCAGCTTCTTCTTTCGTGACCTCCCGTTTGTTTTCTTCCCCTTCAGCTAAATCACTCTTGTTCCCTACTAGGATGATGACGATGTCAGGCTCAGCAATCTGTCGCAGATCATTGAGCCAGTCCGTGACATGCTCAAATGTCGCGCGCCGTGAGATATCAAATACAAGTAATGCGCCTGAAGCTGCACGGAAGTAGCTTCTTGTAACAGCTTTGTATGTTTCCTGACCTGCCGTATCCCACAAACTGAGCTTCATATACTTCTGCGGAATCTCTGTATCTGTCGGAGGTTTGGGTACATTCGGTGCGCCATTTAAAGTCTTTGATTTGGGCACAAATCCTTCTGAATTTGGGGGACCAACAGGAACGATTCTCGAGCCGAATTCAACGCCAATTGTTACATCGTGATGTGGAGAGAAACGACCTTCGCAAAGACGGACGGTGAGCGATGACTTTCCGGTTCCACTGTCACCGATGCAGACTAACTTGGCGATATAATCCCATGATACCGAGGACATGAAGGCGATTTTTCGAGCACCGAGTCTCGATAATGCGCGATTCGCAACTTGTGGAGCTTCGGCGCCAAAGTTATCGAGTGGCTGGCGTAGACTGACCGAAAGATGAGATGACGGGAAGTAAATTAATTATGCTCCGAGTATTATGTGCTATGTGCTATGTGCTATGAAATGGATGAAACCAATTTGCAAAGAGAGGAACGAGGATAAGTGAACTTACTGCGTATGCGAAATAAGTTCGGGTAAGGTTGGTAGCTAGGACTGACGTTATTCACGCTCACCCGCCACAAGCCCACAGGCTGCAAGCATAAAATGGGAGAGTGAACCTTACTTATCGCATTAGCGCTGGCAGTCGAGGCAGTCCAAGGTACGGAATGCCGATTGCGGATGTGGGTTTGCGGTGGAATCTTGGGTAGCTGGGTCGGAAGTGGGAAGTGGGAAGGGAGCGGGTGAGGCGGTGAATGAAGAACAAAAGATCGAATGAAAGAGGAAGTGAGGAAGTGAGGAAGTGAGGACGTGAGGACGTGAGGACGTGAGGACGTGAGCGACCGAGGAAGTGAGGAAGTGAAGAAGTGAGCGACCGAGCAACTGAGCAACTGCAATGCCGTCAACCCCAGAACCACCCCCAACCCCAACCCCAACCCCTTGTCTTTGCCCAGCCCACCTGGCACGATAACTCTCTATACGGTACAAGGCTCCCGACGTTCCCAGCTTCACACAGAATAACCAGGCACTCCCTCCCTCACTGACCGCGATGCACGTATAAGAAGACCGCGATGCACGCATAAGAAGATCCAGATGGCTATGCTGCTGCTGCTGCTGCTGTCCAGCTCGAGAACTTCTCCTTTGCCCTTTCTTCCCGGCCAAATCATCGTCCGCGCCCGCTCGCCATTATCTATAATTAGGAATCTATCTTCGTGAGGGTCCAGTGCATGGCCTGCAGAGGAACAAACATTCATTGTCTCCTCCAACCGTCTCCGAACCGTTGAGGCAACCCATTCTTTTTGCCTTGTGATTTCCCGTGAATCACGACTCCCGGCACTCCGCTATCAGGCTGACTCGTCCGGAGCAAACAAATGACTGATATCTCACGGTACCATCTTTTTGGGTCATACACTGCCGTTTGATAAAATTCCTCTTCACCAAGTACACCTCGTCTACGGAAATTACAGTGCGAAATAATCACACGCCCAAACCATTCATGAACTCCGCCCTTTCTGCCATCACTCATACCGTACCTTACTACTGCCAACTATAGTGGACACTGATCGTCGGCACCTCTCTAAGAGACCCAGAGACCCAGAAACCCAGAGACCCAGAGACCCAGAGACCCACACAAGACCCGGTGCATAGCATAACTAGAGATACCAATACCTGCCTTTCTTATCAAGAACATCATCAGCCTCCTAATCTCATCTTTTGCACAAATTATCGTACAGCACGCTTTTGAGGGCCGAAGATGTTCTCAGAATGTAAGTCAACATCCATCCTGCAGCTGCATTGTCTATGCCTCTAATCAATCTATCAAAGATGCTTCGCGCTTCTTAGCTCAGTCTCAGTCTAGGTTCTCGAACTTCGTCCAACAAGATAACGAAACGACTCCAACGCGAAATCCCCAAGAAAGGCACCAACGATTACAACCACTGCGCAGCTCGAGATATACTCAAAGGCTTGGAAACCCATACCAGTCATCACATCTACCAAATTTCGCATTTACTTCTCGATATTCACAGGCTCCACCAGACGCTCCTTTGTTTCATAGTGCCTTGGACGAATTTCGAGAAGAAGATGACGAAGAAGAACGGGAGCGGGAAACGGCAGATTTCTTTGCATTACAACGATCACGAAGAGTCTTTGCTCCTGCGACGCTGGAAGAAAGCTCGGAAACCGACCGAGATGGAAGTGATATAATGGAAAACGGCGGGGATGAAGATGGTAGAGCGGTTGAAGATCGGGGGAGACCTGGGCGTGGAATAAAGAGCAGTTGGAATGGCGGGGTACGCAGTACCAGAGAAAGAGGGCGAGCACCAGCAACAGTGGGAGAAGAGGCGGAAGAAGATAGTGGACGGCCAAGCAGCCACGGAAGTGATAGCAAGGGAAAGGGAAGAATGGTGGAGGTTGGACTGGAATCAACAATCGCCGAGAGCGATGCTCCAAGTGAGATCGTATACGATATGCAAGGAGACGACAGCCCACCCGCGTTTCAAACATTCCGATCAGCACCAAAGTCTGGGCCGGTTCGACTAAAGAATGATTTGAAGAAAGTACCCGAACGCGATATTGAGTCCGGCTTGCCAGCAGGTCCTAGATATCCTCCCCCACCACCAAGCGAATCTGAGATTGTTCCTGCGACGGTAGGCCCATCTCCCTTGCCAGATGGACCGAGGCACGATGTCTTCTGGGGATCATTGTTCATGATTTGCTTCGGTGCGCTTTTTGCGACTTTCTTCCTCATATACCTTCACACGTCAACGCCTGGCAAGGCTATCGGTGATACTATCTATACCACTCTGAACTCGTCCTTCCACCTATTCGCCGTGGATACTGTTGTGACTATTTTTGTGGCCTTCGTTTGGCTGGCTTTGTTGAGATCATTTGTCCGACCTCTAGTGTTCCTAATCGTTCTCGCGGTGCCGGTAATCCTTCTATCATTCTCTCTATATCCTTTAGTATCGAGCATCAAAGGCACTTCAGAGCGGACGGGTGTACAGGATAAGGTGATGAGATGGTTATCCTTCATCCCTGGCTGCTTAGCACTGCTTTGGGTTTACACTATCTATAAGGGACGAAGGTCTTTAACGAAAGCCATCAGCATTTTGGAGTTTGCAGCGCGGATATTAGCTTCTAGTCCCGGTCTTGCAGGACTCGGCTTCTCAACCTTGGCCGCAGTAGTAGTTTGGACTTGGGTATGGCTGGCAATGTTCACGAGGGTATTCTTAGGTGGTCACTTATCAAAGTCGGGCTTTTTTATCATAGATCCAACAACATGGTGGCTTGGAGTCTTCTTTGTGGTGATGTACATCTGGACGGTTTCTGTTATTGGCGGTGTACAACGGACAACTACCGCGGCTACAGTGTCACAGTGGTACTTCCACCGCAACGTACAACCGGGACCTTCCTCTCATGAGGTTGTCGGGGCTGCGTTTACCCATTCGACCACCACCATCTTTGGGACCATCTGTCTCTCTACATTGTTAGCACTCATGATCCGGCTACCACTTTTGATCTTCCCTCGGAGACTAGTCGCCGCTGTTTCCATTGTCGCGTATTCTATTGTACCTGCACCAGTTTCGGCGTTACTTAATCCGCTTACTCTTACATACGCAGCTATTCATTCTCAGCCGCTACAGATCTCTGCTAGAGGTTTGAGCCAAATGACATTCTTAACTCCTCAGGCACCAACCACAACGCTCACGCCTCGGTCATTCTCGTCTCGAACTCATGCCTCCACGCCACTGCTACCTTATCGTCTGGCCAAGTTGTTACTTCACGCCACCCGCATTATGATGGCACTGTCACTTGGTTTCGGCGGCTGGGTAGCAACAGCCCGCCAATTGGCAATAACCATGCCTCAAGGCGCTGGCATCAAGGGTAGCGCCTATGCATACGTCGTAGGTCTGGTAGCATCGTTCATCGGATGGGGTGTTTTGGGCGCAATGGAGAGGGTTTTGAGCGGCATTGTCGACGCCACTGTGGTTTGTTGGGGCAGCGAGAAAGGAATGGTCGGTGGAGGCGCCTATTGTTTGGAAGCAAGATACCTTTTCGGAGATGAGCGGGAATGAACTTGAGGAGTTGGATGAGGTTGGGATTTATTTGTATAGGTTGGGACGGCATGGATTGGGTTGGGCAGGACAGGATGGGATGGGGCGAATGGAGCATGACACATGGCATCGATTGATGGGCATGAAGTACATACATCATATCACATGGCATGACTGGATATGAGCGCGATTGATTTTGGCATCTTAGTCTTTAGCGTGGAGAACCGGTTTTTTTTCTTTGCGCTTTTTTGCTCGTTTACTGATTTCTTAACGGAATGATAATAGATTCACAAACTCACACAAACACACATTGGTTTCTCATTGTTCTCTTACCATGATGATACTCTTACTACTGTAATCCTTTACCATATCTATCACTCAGTACAAGTGATGTAATGTAATCTCCCATCTCCCAAAAGGTCTTTTGAAACATTGTCGAAATCAATAGCGCGCCAACATTCCAAACCCGCAACCCAAATTCCAAGAACGCGCTCCAACACATCAACATCAAAGCGTTCGTTTCCAACCCAATTCTTGTAGAGTCAGGTGAAACTGGGGGGGGAAACGGGTAGGGTAGTAGGGTAGGGTAATTGACCAGAATCAGGAGTTCGTCTGTCCCGGCAAGAAAATTCCAGGAAATTGTTTTTTTTTTTTAAAAAAAAAAAAAACTTGTTGTGTACGGCATTTAAAGAGAGAAAGAGAGGGAGAGAGAGAGAGAAAGATATTTCCTTTGAATGAGTGTAAAAAAACACCCTCAGAAAGACAGGAAAGATGGGGCAAAAGAAAGTAATACGAACAGCAGTTAAGTTAGTTAAGGTACGGTAACGTAACGTATACGTAGGTAGGTAGGTATTGTCCAAGTTACCGCTTCCCCTGATCGTCACGTCGTGCTTGTCCTTCTAGAAAATTCGTTAGTTCCCCCTTCTAACTTATTGTCTCTCGTCTACCCTTTTTCTCTTCCGTGTTCGATGTTCGATTGGTACAGTAAGGTTAACCAAGCAGCGAGCGAGCGAGCGATCTACAGTGCAGGAAATTCCGTTCCATGCTAACTAACTTACAGGTACCGTAGCTAACAATTGGCACTAGCTAGCTACCCTAAACAATAAAGAAAAACTTATTATTATAGAACAGCGACGGACCCCGACCATTTCCCCATCTCCCGCGACTCTCCCGTCAATGCCGGGTTCACCGCCGCGTAAGTGGCATTCGTTACATTACCTTTAGTTAATGTTGGAACTACATTTTCCATCTCCAATTTATATTTACACCGCTATATCCAAGCCACCCAAAGACAGCACAGCACAGCACAGCACAGCACGGCGCGGCGCAGCACGACACGATACGGGACGGGAAAGGAATATCTACGATAGAGACAATACAATAAGAACAGGGAGAGGCTCCAGATATAAGATACAATACAATGAGCCTCTATACATGCTCACACTGCAACGAAGCAATACGAAGCGATCGGGTGCGCGTCCAGTGTTTCGATAGTGCATGCGTGACCACGGCGGAAGCGGGAGTGCACCAGGGATACAATCTTTGCGCCGACTGTTTTGTGGTGGGGGATTACACGACTGTGGGTGGGCAATCTGTGCACGAGGAGGGGCATCAGACGAGGGTTGTGAGGCTGAGTGGGACGACAGGAAAGACAGGGGAAGAAAGGGAGCGAGAAAGGGAGAGGAGCAGGAGTCGAGCGAGGGGAGAAGAGCGCAACGGGGAAAGGAGAGAGAAGATCGAAGTTCCGACTGCGAATTGGGGCGCATTGTGGGATATCGTGAAGCCAAAGGGAGGCAGGAGGGAACGGGAAAGGGAGAAAAAGCAGAGTGACAGCTCGATCGGTAGTAATTCTACTATAAGGGGAATCGGAGGAGCTGGAGGTTTGGGTTCGAATCAAGGATTTGAAGTCGCGACGATGTCTTCGCTGAGGCCGGTGTTACCGCCACGACCGAAATTGAAGAGAAGTTGTAGTAGTTTTGCGGCGGTGAAGAGACCGAGTGCGTGGCAGCCGTTGTTTGCGGCGGATGAGAGCCAGAATGTGATTTTTGGGGATTTGATGGCGGTGTTGTTTGCGCGGTTGGATAAGGAGGAGTTAGGGTTGTTGAGTCCGGAGGTTTGGTCGGAATATTTGGATGTTCAGGGAGTGCCGATGGAGGAGAATGTTTGTAAGTTCTTTTTTGGCCTCTTTCGCTCTATGCATTTTCATTGGATTGAAAATGAGTGAGGGGAACATGTGATGAGCTAACTGGACTGATTGAAATACAGGGCAGAAAACGTTTTGCTCAGAGGGTGGTATACAGAATCAGGAAATCGCTGATCTGGAGCTGGGTATCTATTATACGTCAAATGAGATCCCCCATGTTCATCATGTACGACAAAAACCGGATCTTAGCTTGGCCACAGACGAAAGCGAAGATGGTGCCTCAAGGAACTCCTCGGAAGCAGGGAAACGAATAAGAAGATCGATTTGTCTGGGAGCCAATATGCCCATGCTAACACCGCAGGGGTTCGCAGATGTCAATGCTATGATGCTATTGGAGAAGCCGGATGAAGGATGCAAACGGTTGAGGGAATTATTGAGAGCATATGGTATCTGGAAGGAGTTGGGAGAATTTCCCAGATATTGTTTGCCAGCAAAGGCGAGCATTTATGGGAAGAGAAAGAGTTTGCTGGAAATGAGTTTGGAGAAGGAGATGATTGAGGCCGAGATCATTGCAGGGCTGGAAAGGGAGGTCATTGAGGAGATGGGGGGGACAGAGGACGAGGAGAGTGAAGGGAGTTTGAAAGGGGGGGATAATGATAGATTTTGGGACAAAACGCCGCATATGGACGATATGAAGATTGAGGAAGGGGTCCCCTTTTGAGATTAGAAAAAGATTATGAAATTGGAAAGAAAGATACAAAGACAGAGTCGTGAAGACAGACAATTGCAAAGTGTTCAAGTGGAAAATGGTGTTGTGCTCAAGTTTGTGCGGGATGCGGCATTAGGCATTTGCACGAGCGAAAGACACCTACTCGATAATCGAGGCCGAGAAATCATGTGTCGTTGTGCGGGAAGATACCGTTGACAGACATATTCCTCTCGTACTCGATCCCCAAGTCTACACATACAGTGGGTTTACTTTAGCCAAAGAGGCCGAATGTGATCCACATATAATTGAAACCTCGAGTCAATGACGAATTCTGGCAGGTCGATGCTGCCACAACCACACAATTCGATCACAATTCGATCACAATACCAAAGTACAGTATTCAGCTTTCGTTGAAACTTCAACTTTCTGAGTACAGAAACGTGCAGATTCGAGTGAACATGATTATGCCATCGTGTCTTGTACGCCCACGGGACGCTGTAGACTGCAGAATAACAGAGTGGACAGCTCGAGAGACAAAGTCCGACATGAAAAGGCAGCCACTCATGTGGAGTAACTGTTCTCCAGAAAACCAGCAGAAGATCTCGATAGTCTTAGTGGGCTGACACCCACTGATCGAAGATGGATGTTGCGCCTTTAGGGAGAGAAAGGAGAAGTTCCTACTGTGCCTGCTGTACATACAATAAATACTGCGTCCACTTGCAAGTAATAGGGTAGGTGGAGACTCCCCATGTTGCCGTAAGTGGAAAAAACAATGGGGTCAGATTCCTGAGATGAAGCTGTCGGTCCGACACATCAGCTTGAGTATGCTCCATATGTGAGCCAACCTTATTGTAGAGGACGACGCTCTACGGTAGTGCTCTCCTTCATTTTTCGACAGGAATGTATGTGTTAGACTGTACTTCCACTTCTATTTCGTACAAATGCGAGTAAAGCATCAGAGCAGTTCTCACCTCAATGCTCTGTCCACAGTCGATGCCTTGCCAAATGCATTGATCAAAGCGTGCATATTCGTCGGAAGTGGTGCCGATGATGGTTTGGCGGGAATAAGATACACCCGCGTAGTGTATCTTGCACATACGGAACTGGGATATGGCGGCTGCGATATTTTTGGAACTGACTCAATGTTATGCAAATTTCGCACTCGGTACGTCCTTCCTAAAATTGAGAGAGCATGAAGTACCGAATAGTCTTGTGAATGCAGCTATAGTAAAATCCTTCTAAGGAAAAACCATCGGCGTGAACTGTGGTATAGGTGCAGATATATGACAGGTACTCCTTTGATAGAAGCAGCGGTAAAGCAAAATGGAAATGCTTGGGAAAAGGTGGACGCTCCTGAAATGGCTTAGCGTTAGATTCACGTGATATAGAAATTCTCCGCTTCAACTGCCGCCTCTTATGTTAGGCTGGAGCATCAAAAACTATCCCAAGCTATCCCGCACACAAAGACAACCTGACGTGAAATGCAGCTGCGCCGTACGAAGTTTAGACTTCTCTCTACATACAGGTTCAAATTAAAGCCCCTTTCCCAGCTTTGCGAGTATTCCTACCAGCTATTGAAGTTAATATGGTAGAGGTGAGTATGAGTTTCAGTATCGGCATAGTCCCACCAGTTCTGACACCTTTGGTTGTAGCTAAAAACACTGAATCTGTTTTATGACGCCTTGAGTTTTACGAGCACCTGGTACCCTCTATGAACGATGTGGCAACGTTCTTCGAAGGTGCACCAATCAATGGTTTCAAGCGCCATAGTAAGACTCCACGCCAATTGCAAATTGTCTATCGATATACATGCCGTCGCTGTTGTAGCATCGGACATATGTCCGACGGCGTCGATAAAAGACTTGCCAGAAGGCTCGTGGCCACACCTTTTGGCCTTCAAAATTCCTCCCCTTTCCCCCCCCCCAGCCCTAAATCGGTAACCCAATCCAAATCATTTCTCCCCATGTTGTCTTGGACAAGGCTTTGTCATATAGCTATACACCCAGACAGATATCACGATGCATGATAGGGAACTGCTATCCACATCCGTGTGAACATTTTCAACCAACCAAAGTCTGACATGGACTAGAGGCAAATATCTCGCGGTTCTCACCTCACTTCTCGTGCCAAATGCATCAATCCCTCTATTCTGAACACCGCCTCATATGCGGTCAATGTCTGACCCAGTCTTACTCATTCGCACCCATGGCATTTGCAATATTTGCTCTGTGTTGGTACCTTACAGGAACAACACACAGATGAAGATATCGAAGTATCCATCAGTGTAGTCAAGCGCGGTTGACAATTGTAGAAGGTCCCCATCTTCACATGCAGGTATCATTTCTTAGGATGCATCACCAGTGGGTGTACTAACTATCGGACCAACTCCAAAACTTCAATATCCGACTAAAATATATGCTTTTGAGGTCTCCACCCTAGCAAGTGTATATACGAGTTCTCAATGATTAAATTGCAATTGCACTTGAACAATCAGAAATCCGAACTTGGTCCGATAGTTAGTACACCCACTGGTGCATTACCGTGTCAACTAATCTGCATGTCTCAAGGAAAGCTGTGGCTCCCAGTTCAGAGGTCATGGTCCCGTTGCCAGACGATTGGCTGAATCATTGTCCGAACGGCGCGGCAGTTAGATCTTCTGATGCGATTCATTAATCCCATCTCTCTCTTTTTTTCCTCCCAGTAACCGCAAAATCCGGGCTGAATGCACTTCTTCCCATTGGACACTAACCCCTTTTTGGTTTTTCTCTCAGAAAATAGCTAATTTGCGAGTAACTCCCGTGGATTTCAAGGTGGATTACGTCGATTGGCGTCGGCGTTTCGTATCTTCCAAAGTACTCACTTACATGTTCGGATGATTGGGAATCAGCAAACGTTGTATGGAAAGCGTGATTAAGTGGGGCCGAGTATCAAAAAGACGCATGCAAGCGGTCTGTCTATCAGGTATGGCTAGTGGCCATTGACCACCGATATTTCACTGGGCTGAATTTGAAAGGATTGAACCATCAAACGTCTCAGAAAGGAGGGTCTCGGCGCAAATCATGAGCTAAGCAAGCGAAAACTACCACATTAAGTGATATGTGGGGACAAATGACGTATGAATCGTTGTTGTTTGAAAATCTTTCTTCTCTTGAGCACTACTACTTTGAACTACCTAGTACAGTTAGTTGTATTAGCAGTTGCGAAAAGGAACTGAATTTCTACTCTGCCGACGTGAAGTCAGCAGGGCAAGCCATATGGTGTCCGAAAAGGCTGTCAAGCTGTCAAGCTGTTTCTCTATGTAGTTTGATTTCCATCGATCTGCCCGTCCACTCTCGATTTTGTGCAATTCTATGTACGCTTTGGGTTGTTCTGTTGATCCACCGTTAGCTACCCCTTCCTCCTCGATAGGCAATGAGCGTATCTCTTCTGACCCTTTTCATGTCCCTGATACATTTTTCCTGGAAATCTTTGGAGGTTGCGCAAGATAAACCTAGTCACAGCACAGTACCCTAGTAATGGGCCTTGTGGTGCGAAGAGAAGCCGGAAAGATAAGCGGACCCCTAAAATGCTGGTGAAGTGGATCATTTTGATAAGATGGCACTGAGTAGCCACACTTGTATCACCAAGGTGAAATGCCCATTGCCAGAAATGTACTACCCATGTTATTTCCACACAAAGTGGGTTCTCCCTATTATCAATAACTTATCTTCGGAAAGGGAAGGACATGTTGCTGTGGATTCTTGGTTGTCTTGCCTAATTTCATCACAACTGTGCATGCCCTAATGCATTGAAGCTGTACAAATTCCGTACTATTCAAAACACTACGTGGGTCTTACTTTACAGTAGTAATCAAGATATGACATTTTCATTCATATATAATCGATTGTTCCTCCTTCCTCTCCTTTGACCTGGCACAATATATCATCAGCCTTAACATTGGCATCATTCGGGACAAGTGTTCATGACCAGCCTATTCCGTCGAGCCACGAAAGTACAACTTGGAGTTCTGTGGGGCTACGGACCGAATGACTATTTACGACAAACTACTATATCACGATTTTCCAAGAGACTTCTCGCAGCTTCACCACCCTTCCTCTTATCAGTGTTAGACACTGCTCTGATTTATTATCTATACTCAAAAAATTAAGCTTTCCATAGCAGTTCTACTTTATACACGACGTCTCCTACCCAGATCAACTCTGCAGCAATCATGGCTATTCCGTTCGGTTTCAGTTTCGGGGAAGTCATCAATGGAGTCGAGACATTGAGAAATGTATTCATAGCGATCAAAGAATCCGGAAATTCGAGGCTGTACTTTGGAGATGTTGCCAAAGCTCTATCCGACCTTCACAAGAGTCTCGACGGTGTTGAAAGGTTTTTATACGATTCGTCATTTGAGCCACAACGAGGTCTCATGATGCAAATTATCAGTGCATGCCAGCATTGCATAGAGCGGTTTGTTCACCAAGGTTGCAAGTCAACCGGTGTTTCGACCAAAGGATCTCTATGGGCTCAGAAAGAGTTCCAGGGTACTATCGGAAAGATCGACTGGCTTGCGTGCAGGAAGTGGGATATTGAACAATTCAGAAAAGAATTATTAACTCACAATGAGGCTGTTTCGAGTCTGCTCTCCACTATGCTTAGGTAAGTCTAACTATTTTCAAGCTGGTATTCGAGGACATTCTTGATGGACTATCACTCTCTTTTCTCCCGGTAGCTTCACTACCAATCTCGGTACTTACTCACAGGTTGTATAGCACTCGCGACATGGAAAAGGGCCAACTGAGCCGACAGATCAACGATATTGTGACTACCCAGCACAGAAAGTTTAGAGGCGTTAGCAAACCCTCCCCACGAGACCTTGCGAAGAGTACCGAGTGTCTGAACGCACTTGCGGTTATTAATCCTATGATTGGGCGGAGAGAAATCGAGAGCCGAACCGATCGACTTGTACCAAAAGCCTGTGACTGGATTCTCAGCAACAGCAGCTACAAATCCATGATGGAAAGTGACCAATCTGATCTCCTTTGGATTCAAGGAGAAGCTGGCAAAGGGAAAACCATGCTTTCTATGTTCCTTGTCGACACCCTCGCAAAACAAGTTGCCCAGACCCCACATGATCAGATGGCCTATTTCTTCTGCGATAACAACACCGATCAAAGAAATTCGACTTTACATGCTCTTAAGACTGTGCTGCACCAAGTTCTGAGCCAAAGCTCTTGCAACGTCCTTCTCGAGGATTTCAAGCTCCAAGGACCACAAATGTTCTCAACAATCGAAGGCGTTTGGGATGCTTTGACACGAGTACTTGAGGCTTCCGTGACAAGAAACCTCTATATCATGATCGATGGATTGGATGAGTGCACACAAGAATCACTGGAGACTTTCTTGCAGCTGGCTAGCTCTTACATTACCAACAATGCGGATGGTCTTTGCAACGTAAAATGGATTTTCACGAGCCGGAACGAAACAAAAATCGAAGAGTACCTAAAGTTATCTTGGGTGGTTGACCTAGAAGAGGTATCAGTCGACGTTGACCAAGCTGTCGGTACTTTCATCGACTCCAAGGTCGAGACATTGGCCATCAAGAAAAGGTTCGACGCCCCACTGAAGCAATTTGTGGCAGAAAAGTTGAAGCAAAAGGCTGGTGGCAACTTCCTCTATGTGTCTCTCGCTTGCAAGGAACTCTTGAAGAAGAATGTCTCATATATCAATGTCAAGCTTGTCGTTAACAAGATGGCTTCAGGTCTTGATGCTATGTATGCCCGCATCCTCGAGGGAATTTGTAAGTTGCCTGAAGAGGAACTTCAGCTAGCATTTGCTGTCCTTCGTGCCGTCGGTATTGCATTCAGGCCTCTCAGTCTACGTGAGCTTGCTGTCATGGCAGGTTTCCCATCAGATGCTCTCGACAATGAGGATATTGTGTTGGACGCTGTCGATTCATGTGGATCTTTATTAACCTTACACCGCGACCACCCATACTTCGTACATCGTTCCGCCAAAGAATACCTCTTCAACCACGAGACTGCTGGTGTCTTCTCTTCCGACTTGGAATTCGAGCATGAGAAGGCTGCCATGAGAGCTTTAAGATACACAACAAGGGACTGGAAGTTTTACCTCGAGAGTTTGGACGATATTCCTTTGTCTTCACTACAGGACCAGCCATCATCTGAGGAGAGCCTACAATACCCCTTGGTATACTGGATTGACCACAGCAATATTGCCGGTGCTCGCCTCCAGAAATCGTACGCACTAGACCGTCACTTCTTCCGACGGAACAGCGATCTGCGAAGAACCTGGCTCTTATACTTCAAGAAGCATCGCCACATGACTAACTTCTCTGCCATCCAAAACGTCTACTTCTCCGCCCTTCACATCTCTGCTGTATGTGGTACCTGGTGGGTTGCTGAGATTCTCCTCCGCCACAGCTCCGACCACGTTGACTGCGAAGACTCACTCGGTCTTACTCCACTCCATTGGGCCGTCCACTGTGGAAAAGTCAACGTCGCCAGAGTGTTACTCCGAAAGGGCGCTAATCCCAACAACAAGGGAGGCTTCAAAAACTTCGAAAACGGGCCAAGGGAAGGAACACCGCTTGGTCTCGCAGTTTCATATAATAACCTTGAAATGTCGAAAGTACTGCTGGATCACGGCGCTGATATCGATTACCCTGACCATCAATCCAAGACCCCTTTAGTTTGGACTATCTTAAATGATCTTCCTAAGTCCACGAAATTTCTCCTACAACAAGGAGCTGATCCAATTCTTCGAGACGACGAGGGAAAGACGCCATTACATGATGCTTGTGCGCAGGGAAACGAAGCAATTGCAAAGATCCTCCTAAACCACGGTGCCTCTGCTCACGCCAAAGATGACAACAACGTTTCGCCAGCGGTCGATGCCGCATGCCGCGGTCACACAAGCATCGTCAAGCTTCTGGATGCATATGGTGCCACAACACCCGACGCCGAAGAAGCTGGCGCATGGGGTCCAGGCTCGCAACTTGTTGCCATATAAAGGTTGCAAAAAAGTTAGATGGAGACACTGCTTTACTCCTGGATATCACGATATGAGAACTGGTCAAATTCATATGGAAATGACGCACCAACTCAAGGGCAAGACCCTTCGAGCATCTTCTATCAGCTAAAGAGAAAGAGAGGGAGAGAACGCTTACGGTTACGGACTAATTACTTATTTTACTTATTTTAGACCATATTTAGACTTCAGATTTCTGCGACAGATACCATTGTTTTTTTCGAACTCCTAGATCAGGATTGTTGTTCTCTTTCTCTTCTCTCTCTTCATGCAGGATCTAAAGATGGATAGTTATAGCTTTATTCATACGTTCGTATAACGATGGGAGGGAAGGGATTAACGGGATCGGAATCGGCGCTGGGACGGCACTACTATCTATGGAGTTTTGGGAACTGAGGGGGCCTACCTAGTCTTCTCTGAATATTACAATTTTTTTGTGTTCGTATTCAACATTCTCTCTTATGCAGTGCAAGGTGAATACATGGCTGTGCTGGGTTTGAAGTCCGATTCGTGTGATACAATGAGCTGTTAAATGTCCAGCCATGATGCTCTATCCACGTTTTGAATGAACGGGTGGTGTGATGCGGGGAAAGCTTGTTAGGAGTAACATGGTCGCTTTCCGATATGCATACGCATATGCACTTCGCCGTCTCTTGACGATATAGGCTTTACTTCCACGGAGGATTTCGTTATCAAGATCTCTATCGGGTGTCTCATAAACAGTCTTCCATGTTTGCTATCGTCGGACTATTACGGTGCAGGAACCTTTTGCGTGATGTTTGGCCTCTCCATGTTTCGTCTCCGTCGTTGCTGGCGCTCCTCCATCATCTCCTGATGGTGATACGGCATATGTTCGTGATAACACGGATTTGTACCGCTTCACCGCTACACTATCTATCATCTGCATAGATGTCGCCGACTTCGACGCACTCCCAAATTACTACATCTTCCATTCGTTCCCACAGTGTCGGGCGCGATTTCGACGAATATGCTGCAGGAAATGGGTTTGTATGTCAGAGGATGATGGTAATTGGATGTCATGAAAAATACTGCAGGAGGCAGTGAAGTTTGTATGCATCTGCTGGGTAGATGTGGAAGAGTTAAATCGAGAATATTGGGTCCAATGTCATCTTTATACATACTGAGGTATTGTACATCTGGGGAGGCTTCAAATCAAGTGGTACTACACTTTATCCACCTCAGATTGCAAGCAACATCATAATCCAATTCCTTGCCATTATTTCTCCCGGCATATCACCAAGCATTCTCCCTTTAGTTTCAATTCTCAACAAGTCCAACGTAAGGCTACTTCGACATGGCGTACACAACGCGCGCTTTCTCCTTCACAGCTCTCTACAACACTGCCAAATCACCTTCCATACCACCATCGCAAAGCAGACCTACTAGAAAAAAGACCAAATCCGCATCGAGACCGCCAGCTTACTGTGAATCGCCAGCACTGACATCTATATGCTCCTGCGATGGCTGTGATGAGAAACTTCCCACAACCCGTAGTGGCCGAAGCTCGAGTCGAACATGGGATACAGAATGGGAGGAACAGGGGGACATGAATGGGGAGAAAAAACGTTGTACTTGGAGCAAGTGGTTAAGAAAACTTGGAGGCAGGAGTAGAACGAGCTGCAATCTACTCGAGAAGCTGTCATTGCCCGGGGAGAGGCTGCAGCAGGTAAGGTTACCGACTGTGATGTTAGAGGAACGCTGACCTGATGGCTTCTATAGATATGACATAGGATTTTTTTTACCAATATTCTCTAGGAAGGAGCGAGCTCTCGCAAGATCTAAGCGACTGAGACACGCCGATTGACTTTTACTAGAGGGATCTTACGACCCGTTTCGCTCCACCACGACGACCGCTGTATCTGAGCTAAGATGTATGAGTAAGACGTCCAACATCACCTCGTTACTTACCAACACCTATTATCCTTTGTTCTTTTGGAGCCTACAAACTGCCTGGAACGAATGCTGGCTGTGTAAGGTTGAGAGTGTGGTCAATGTTGGTTCACTGCCCCCATTGTTGGTTCTAGCCTTTTTTCAGCTCCTTCCAGAACCTGGAGTAGTCAGGAAAAGACACCAGATTAAACTTCATTGTACATTAGAATTGAGAATTTAAATAAAACTTATTTCTATTTCGAAATTTCCATCTGGATTATCCAGCTCCATTATATAACATCCAATCAATGGTAAAATTGCAATGGGTATCAATCCCTCGAAATTTAATCCCTAGGACAACACCTAAAATGCAGACACGTGTGATAACTCGCCCTTATTCGACTGCTTGTCAAATCCATCCTATATAATACATTGTATAGCCCCGTCGCTTTAACGTTCGCCATATACCCAACCGATATGTTGATGCCTTTCCCTTCTATCCATGTTGCTCATTGAGCCCCCCTAACGCCGTGGCAAAGTGGATTTTAAATTATTGAAGAATGGCAGGATTTCAGAAAAGAAATGGGTAGGTCAGGAGTAAAACCCCAAATGAGATAAAAGGAATACATAATCTCTCCGAGCCGGAAATGACTGTTTGTTGCGCTCCAAGGCCAGTGGAAGAAGCACCAGTTCCTGTCGCCGTGGGAGGATTGATTGTGACAAGACTTGTTGATGAGCCACCATACATGCCCGTCGTTGTGTGTGTATTCGCTGTACTTGTCATCTGCGACTCGGAATCCGAGTATGATGTTGAACTAGGAATCACAACGGTACTATTGCCATATGGTGAGTCCGATGCAATAGCGCTGGCGGCACTAGTGTATCCAGTGCCATATCCAGTCCCAGTAGCATATCCAGATCCGTATCCTGTTCCTGTGCCATATCCAGTGCCATAACCATATCCTCCACCTGATGCCCATGGTTTTCCAGTGCTACTAGCGTAAGCAGTGGACCAGGCTGAAGTGGTTGTGTATGTCGTGGAACTACGTGTTGTAGTTAGGACGGTTGATAGAGTTCTAGTGGCTGAGGACCAGCAGCTAGTAGAGGCGTTAGAGGATCCATTCCCGCCGCTATGATCCCAGCCTGCTGAGACTGTTGTAGTTGGGGAGTGGCCCCATTCTGTGCTTGAGCCAACTGTAAAAGTTTCAGTACTCGTAGATAAGATAGGAAGAGTCGCAACAGGGATGGAACTACCTCCTGCTGTCTCCGATGCCGGAGGCCACCATGTAGTTGTTGACGACGAGCTTGGAGACGACGACCACGCATGGGAGCTAGACGCTCCACAATCGCCGGTTACAGTCTGAGTGACGGTAACAGTTTGGGGAGTTAAAGAGCTCACACTCGCTCCAATCTCTGAGGCTGCTGTGTTCCCTGACGTCACCGACGAATGCCATGTTGTGGGGCTTGAAGCCCAAGTCGATGTGGAAGAAGCAGCAGCCCAGGTTTGGTTCGCGCCATGAGATCTTTCCGGACAATTTGTTACAGTCGGTGCACATGAAAATATTGTAGCTGTGTCCGTGATTGATATGGTTGAAGTTGCATCAGCGTATTCACCGTAACCGGTAGCCGATACTGAAACGATCAGATGCCCAAAGACAAGTAGTCCAAGACCGAGGAATGGTGATGGTGACATGACTATCACTATTCTTTTGTCTTCCCACTAATGTGGTTGTGTGATAACTATAGAGCTAGTCAATGATGCACGAATGTATATGGTTCAGATATTGTTGTATGAAGAAGAGAGGAGAAAGAAAAAGGAAGGGTGGTACTGGGTTCGTTAAAAGATAAGAAACCAAGCAACCTGGAGTAGGTTACCCAACTTGGCCTATCGAGGCTTTGATGGCGCAATATTAATGCGAGACACGATGTTGGTAAAGAGGAGATTCTTCGTATGCTAAATGCGGAAGCGAATTAGACAATTGAGGCGCAGAACGAATTGCCGCGAGCAAGTTACAGAAACGACCTTATGGAGAACAGACAGAAGACAGCTGAAGCGGATGTTGGCTCTGAATATGTAGGCAATGCTTCGTCAGTTGGAGGTCTAGAGCAATGGTCCAAGATCCTACACAGGTGAGTTTTATGAGGGCATGGTTACTTGGGTGGGGATATGAGGTCAACGTGAGCATAAGGTGTACTAGACTAACAGACAACTCCAACACACTGCTATCGATTGTGCGTATCCTTGGTGTGGTGGACCAGGGTACCGAAGAATAGAACCACAGCCTTATTTAAGCGCTCACGTCAACAACTCGACCAATGAGTGCTCGTTGTCTCCACTAAGAGAACTAGAGCACCCTTCAGGTCTGACGTCTTTCATCGCGATAAACTTAGAGTAGGATCCAGGGAGACCTAATCATTTTCAGTGTCAAGTGGCGGCATGTGATTCAGATTTGAAAACCTAAACCAGACCGCAGCGAATAGAACCATCAGTTGCAAGCTCTCTAGAGCACTGACACCTATCCCAGAAGGATTGGTAAGTAGAATTACCTTCACTCGACGACGAGATAGGGATACCAAAGGTGGTAGACTCATGATTCCGGATATGGGAAAAGAATGCGGCTGTGAGGGTCAGGGAAGGAAATGCCAACGCGCGCGTTTGAAGCACGGCCTGACCGGGCCAATCTCGTGAAATCACTGTTCGCAACTACTGTAAGTAGATAGACACAGCAGCTATATATCCACGATGTCAAGAACGTGAGGTAATAGATGATGTGCTTCATAGTGAAACGCATATTTTGACATGTGTCAACGAAGCCAGGACGACGCATAGCCGCCTCCCGGAAAACAAAATCTAAAACATTGCAGGTCATTCACCGCACAGAATAGCACTTGCTAGCTTGAGCTGTGGCAATATTGTACAATCCTCATCCAAAGCCACACATGCTAGAATCGAACAGGGCCTTCGGCGAAGGCGTGGACAGCACCAGTAAAGTATTTCATAAAGAAATCCATTCACCAGACCGGAAGACCAAGATGAAGGATAAAGTAAGAGATACACGACCGTTTCAGACCACATGGAGTGGATCTAGGTGCCGGCAGACTTCAATCCAGAAGGTTTGCCCGCAGGTCGGGCCAGGTCGGGGCGAGTCTCGAAGCTTTTACTTCGTAGAAGGAGTTGTATCCTAATATTTTCGGATCAAATTCAAAGCCTAACGTTATCGGACGATAAGATATAGATTGGAGGGGGAAAGAAAGAAATAGTCTGTGGGGTTGGCAGATTGCTCGTAATTAGACGGTGAGTATCAAAAGACGGTATGTTGTGAAGGACAACACAACTGAATTACTCGTATGGCAGAGAGAATGAACTTCATTGGGCGGAGAGAGATAGCGCTGTAGTTCTAGCAGCCCTCACTAACAACTCTACTATAGCTATATTACCACTTCACAACTTGGAATTCATCTATAACACACCTCCCCAACAATGACTTCAACTCAGCCTCCGCTGATGCACTCCAGCAATCCTTCTGAAGTTGAATCGGCCTGCAAAACCTTCAGCATCAGTACCGAACAGTTCTCCACACTACATTCACGAAGCGTCGCTGCGAAAGCCACCGCCTATTGCCCATATTCGAGATTCCGAGTCGGCGCAACGATCCTTACAGATGAGGGAGCCTTCGTCGATGGTGCGAACGTCGAAAATGCTGCATACCCAGTTGGTACATGCGCGGAACGAGTAGCGTTTGGCAAAGCTGTCACAGAGGGTCATAAGAAATTTAAGGCTGTTGCTGTTGCGACCGACATCAGTCCTCCAGCAAGTCCTTGTGGAATGTGCAGACAATTGTAAGCTCTACTTGCCTATGACGGAAAAGGCCCTGCAGAGTATCACCTCGGAGGAGTGCCCTTTTGCACACTAGGCTAATTTGTGCATCGTCAACAGCATACGCGAGTTCTGCGACCTCAGCATACCTATTTTCATGTTTGATAAGAACGGAGACTTCATCGTCATGAAATTAGAAATGGTATGTCTCACACTGCTGGGAGGGATGATCTGTACACTTTAGAGACCACGCTAATACAGCATAGTTACTCCCATTATCATTTGGA
Organism: Clarireedia aff. paspali H2; assembly: GCA_026770245.1. Lineage (NCBI taxonomy): Eukaryota > Fungi > Ascomycota > Leotiomycetes > Helotiales > Rutstroemiaceae > Clarireedia > Clarireedia aff. paspali H2. The sequence goes on from JAJCXA010000020.1 coordinate 118,348, forward strand.
CCCGAAGCCCTGCCACGGCCGGAAACCCTACCTTGAACCACCCCTCTTTTTCGTAAATGCAACACGCAGCAGGAACACTGCTGACCACCAAGTCAAAGGGACGCGCAAACACGCAGCATCCTAGCAGAGCGGTTGGACCTCGAAATCAAAAATTTGGACCACATAGGAGATATGCCATGAATATACGACTATTTACGAAACAACTCTTGCATCCCAATGTGAATAGACGTCCAGGAATCTTAACCATCACACGTCTATTATATATCTTCCTATTCCCTTCTCCAATCCTATCCATGGGAGCCCAAAGAGGATTCGGACATCATCCTTTACTTGTTTACGTAGGAGAGGTACCTTGGCATGAGGTGTCTTACACCTCAAAAGCTCTATATATTCCCTCATATGTGATCAGGCTATATACCCGGAGGCTAGACCAACGCGTGATTAAAAGGATATGTTTCTATGATACCACCTTACCAGGACACTCCAGAGGATAAGCCAGTACTTGCCCATCTACCAAGATAACTTTCCACTGGCAGCATGCACGAAAAGACAAGCTTGCACTGCCCCAATAGGCGATGAAACACCACTCCCGCCGCTTGATATGCAACGTGGAATTGAGAACCCTGGAAGTAGTTGGGAAATCAAGCACCTTGGTATCTTTATACTCCAGGAGAATATTGGTATCTAAACCATCGGACTAAGGGACAGCTTAGATACAACCTTGTAGACTCAAGTGCAGAGGCAGCGGGTAAGAAGCTTCCGCATCCTCAAGGATGGTTCATATGAATCCTACTTACCAGCATGAGCGAACAGACTAGGGACATATTTTGTAACAATAGCTCCTTGAATTGTCAAGAGACATCGGGGGAGGTATTTCCTAGAGTTTATTATGATTTCACAAAGATATTCAAATACAAGACTGCGACGCAACTAGATCTAATCGTTTTGGTATCCCGTAGAAGATTAAGCCTTGAAAAGAGACACTTTATGCTGAAAATCCATCCAGCTAAATCGGCACAGTTAAGGGATTCATCACTGACGCACCGCCATCAACCACCAAATTTGCACCCGTTATATAACTGCTGAAGCCACTAGCCAAAAAGCCTGCAACGCGGCCTACTTCCATAGGCAAACCCGAACGTTCAAGTCCGATTGATGTCTTTTGTGTCTGCGATAGAAACCAAATATCAGTAAGGAGTCGGGTACTAAAGTGAGAACAGAGGTTGTTAAGAGATATAGAAATAACATACTTCTTTGCTCTGTAATGATGCTGGTGGGAATTGTGCTGTCATTCCACGCATGTCGAAGTTCTGGAGATCAACACCGACATCAATTTGTCCCGGTGAAATACAGTTGATCCTTACTCCCGTCCCTAAAAATCGTAATATATCAGCATTAAAACTCTTAGCTTAGAGTCCACAAATCCAACCAACCTTTCAAAACCGCAACACCCGCCCTTACAACTCCCAACGCAGCATGAGAACTCATCGTATAGCAAGTTCCCCAACAGCCTCCATACGTCGACGCCAAACTACTCACAACAATGATGCTTCCATATTTCTGATCCTTAGGTGCCGCATTCGGATACGCTTGTTTCTTCGTCAGCTTGGCCATAGCCGGAGGTGCATATTTGAGCGCGAAGAACGGCGCCATGCTATTTGCCTCGAAGCATTTTTGCAGATCCGACGGCTTGGTAGCTTCGATCGCCGCAGGGCCAAGGAGTCCGGATGAGCATACCCATATGTCTAGACGGCCGAAGGCATTGAGGATGTCGTCGATGAGGGCGAGAGTTGCGTCTTCGGCAGCGATGGGGAAGGGATAGGGGATTAGTTTCGTGTTGGGTGAGTTGCGGGAGAGGATGGCGAGGAGGGGCTCATAGTCGTAGGCGGGGTCCGCGTCGCAGGCGTAAATGCAAGCTGCTCCGTGTGCTGGAGAGAGGAATAGATGATTAGCCTTTTGGTGCAGGTCAAGAGTTGGGCAGGTTCATGAAATCAGAATACAATCATGCTCATGATACAGGTATGGCAGAACAGAGTTTCACAACTAGGAAAATAAATGAAATACACACCAGCTAACTCCTGAATAATCGCCTGTCCAACAGGTTGCTGCGACCCCGTCACCACGCAAACAAATCCATACTATGCCACCATCAGTGTTCGGTTGGCGCTGCGCGAACAATCAATTCCCCAGCAACACTCACCAGCTTTCCGTCCGCACGATACGGACTAAAGTGCTCTGTATCGACATCTGCCATTGTCAACGTATAGGACAGCAATTGAAAGTCTTCTACTATCCTCAATAATCACCTTTTCGATCTAACTTACCCCTCAACAGCTATGTTGAAAAAGAAAGGCCTTTTCTCGTACTTGGAACAACAACTGGTGCAAACAACACATGAGATAATGAAGGACATATACCTCACTACATATCAAACAGATCGGAGATATACAAACCATATTCCCTGACTAATTCGAGGTGCAGGAGGCGATCTTTTGGCTGTGGGACAACACTTCTCGAAGATTGTGTTTTGGGTGTGGAGAGCTTTTTGTGTGGATGAAGCTTTCTCCTCGGCTGCGGGGGATGATAAGGGAGGAAGGTAAGACACTGACTGATAAGAGAATTTGATTACCAACTATAACTTTGACCATAGCCTGAGCTCTGCCGGTATGGCCTCTAGATGTCCAGAATAATCGTTGATACCGTGATAGTATTCGTAAAAACCATCTATAATTATCCATACGTAAAGAATACAATCATGTCCATAATATACAGTCTGTGCTATTCTTTTTCCATAATGATGCTCCAGTCACTTTTCCTCCCAATCACCATCACCATCATCCAAACCCCAAATCCGAACGCGCATCAGCCCCTATCAAAATGCCTATCCGAGCCTATTCATATCAATAACTATACATCTGCCCCCAACGACCCACTGAAAGAAACAGAGAAGACACCATACCCGTACGTATCAAGTGATTCAAGCATCTTCATCACTGTCTTCTCCCAGAAGTTCCCCCTCATCTTCATCCACCACTGCATAGTCGCCTCTACCTCTTGCGAAACTATCTCTTGTGGTAAATCTGCGACTTGACGGCGAGCCGCGACCTAAAGCACTCGAGGCAGAACGCCAGAGTGAAGACACAAGGAGAGGAATGGCTTGGGCGACTGCCACAGTGCCTGCGACGAACATGACCGGATACTTAATGTATGGAGCCTCGTCGTTGAAGGAAGCTATTGGGTATATAGTTAGTAAATCTTCAAAGAAAGACTGTACTGGAAATGAGAGCGTTGACATACATTGTTCACCCAATCTAATCTGACCGAACTTTCCAGTCCAGTTGCGCCATACCCAATATCCTATTCCACCAGCCGCGGCAAATGGAATGATAATAGCAAAGAAAATTGCCCAGCCCGAAGTGGAATGTTTCTTATTGAACTCATCTTCGTGCCCAGAGCACGGGTGCGCAGTGCTGACATCAAATTCTTTACCTCCTTGACATGTTGTGATTGGAATACGCCTGTAGCCTGTCGGCTCGAACCATTCTACGGCTTCAGGATTTTTGCACACCAATGAATGATCTGGGGGTGAATATCCCTTAACCAGAACACAGGATCCATCAGATTGACGCTCGTAGTTTAGGTCACTATTAAGATGTTAGCATAGAGTCGTTTGTGATATTGTATACATATGACTCACCATTCAAAGTCCCGTCTGGTACAGGTGCAGTTCTTAGCAATATCGTGCAGGGAAGGAATCATGCGGCCATTGTAACAATCAGAATCGGTCTTCTTTCGATGGTATTGGGAGACATGTCCGAAGAGGCAGTCGTCATCTTGCTTAGGATGCTTGGGTGTCCAAAGATAATAATCGCCACCTTCAACATCGTTTTCATCAAGTTTGCATTGTCTGTCTGTCAAACCAGAGAAGTCAAGATTGACAGTTGTAAGCCTTCCATCAATAGATCCCCAAAGAAGGAAATTTCTGGCGTTGTTGCTTGGGACAGTCGTGAGATCTTTGACTTTCATCTGCGCATCGGAGAACTTGTATTCGATCCAGGTATCTCCTTCGTTGAGCGAATAGTAAACAATGTTTGTTTCCGCATCTTCCTTGACGATGACTAGAATGGATCCTTGGTCACCAAACCCCCACATGTAGCTACCTTTCTTGACGAACTTCCAGTTGACCCCACCATCAGACGTCATGAAAGTGTCGGCGTCATCTTTAGATGTTAAGTATTGTCCAACATTGCCGACGCCCAACATCAATCCAACTGCAGCTGAAGACGAGAAAGTGTGAGATTTGTCAGATCGTTCTGTAAATCCGTGGATATTCAACGAGCATTTATCCAAGGCGCCGCTGCATCCGAATTTCTTTCCATCAGCACCGTCTGGCGGCGGTTTGATGTAATCCCATTCTGCACCATCATTGTGGGTGATCATGGTCTTGAGCTTTTTCTTCTCCTTTTTGAAGTTCTTGGAATCGACGTTTGCAACTACATTTACCATTGCAACGCCCTCAATTCCATATGACTTCTCGAAATCGATATAACCAGGACCATCCCTAGCCACGGCGTTCAGACTCATAATGTATGAGGTGCCATTTGAATTGCTCTTGATAATTGTTCCATACTCATAACCAGGTTCGTTGTTGACTGTGACATGTAAGAAGACTGAATGGGTAGAGCTGTCGAGAACTGTATAGGCTTTTTGGTGGTCAATCTCGAACCCATGCGGGAACTCGGCGGCGGCGAAGTTAATAGCGTCAACACTAGTATTCACTCTCAGAGTCTGATGTTCATCATCCTTTGTGGCAACAACAATGAACTCAGACATCGTTGCAAAGTCGACAACGTCGCTGAAATGGACTTTCGGGTCCTCCGCGAAGAAATCAGTACTTGAAACAAGTTGCCAGGGGTTATCAGGATTGTTGTCAGGATTGTTGTTTTCCTTTTCTCTGACCTCACAATAGATCAGTTTGTCCTCTCGTTGTTGCGGAGGAGCTTCTTTGATGAATTCGCACTTCCTGACGTATCGCTTGAGAGTCTTCCACTCGTCACCTCGATCTTGCGTAAGTGATGCGACGTTATGGCAATCATCAGCACCTTCACACTTCTTGCCTATCCAAATAATCCAATCCTTGTTCTTAGGGTGAAACCTCATAGCTGCATTGCTACGACTTGGTGGTAGAGGAGCCTTGAATTTTCTGATGTTCTCGCCACGATCGACAGAGTAGAACACCGTCTCCGTTGCAGTCAAGAAGAAGACAACATCATTGAAGTACTCATGAGGGTAAATTTGCATAATCTCCTCATCCTTCAAGAGTTGTTTCCACTTCTTTCCATGATCATGAGAAAGCCAGATCTCTCCTTTGTCACTTTGAAAAACGACCGTTTCATCCGTTCCTACGCTGCTACCTGTTCGCTCACGGTAATATTTGCCAACAAACTGACCACCTCGGAAACTTGTTTCAGTTGAGTTGCCTTTCCCAGATGCTGGTGCACCGACAGCAGTTGAACACTTGCGTTTGATAGGATCGTCCTTCTGTTCACTTCCAACCCGTTCACAAGTGTTTCCTGGAATCAAACGCCACCCAGAGGATCCTAAGAAGGTATCATCAGGACCGAAAGCCTTGCAAGCATCTGGAGGTACGACCAAAGCGCCTTTTTGAACGCAGTCCTTTCCGTCATCGCTTCGGACGAAGTTGTAATCACACTCGAAATCAGCGTCCGTACATTTACAATTTTTGGTTTTGACGACAGGGTCCTCAAATTCCTTCTTGATAAAACACTCTGCATCTGCCTTACGACGCATATACGATTGCGTATGACCCATGAGACAAGTGGGCTTGCCATCTTCATCAACCCTTGCATGCCATTCTTCCATGTCTGAATCTTTGCATTTTCGTTCATGCATCTCGTCGAAATCAAGTGCAACTGTATAAAATTCCACCTTTTCTTTTTCGGATTCACTCACTGCCAACATGAGGAACTTGAGACTAGTGGAGTCTTGTGTGGTGACTAATTCCAGTGGGCGGATCTTCTTCTCTAGCTTGACTGACGCCCAGTCCTTTCCGTGATTCAACGAGTATTTGACCTCCTCAGTAGGACCCTCGTGGACAGCTACAAGAATGGATCCTTGGTCACCAAATTCATACTTGTGCGGACCATCAAGAGCCTTGTGCCATGTAACTCCTGCATCATCAGAGACGTAGAGGTTTGCTTTGTCATAAGGTTCTAAATAGTCTCCGGTATTGCCGTTGCCCATAACAAGACCAGGAGCGTAGCTAGAGAATACCCGGCCGAAATTGGTCATTTCCGTGACAGAGTGAAGATGGAGTTCATTCTTTTTAACTTGCAGAGACTGCCAAGTTCTACCATCATCAAAACTGATCTTAGATTTCCTCTCTTTCGCGGTGGATGGTTTCTTCTCCACATCCTTCCAGTTGTCAACAACGTTGACAATGACAATCCCCTGAATACCAGTCACCTTTTCGAAGTCGACTATTCCGTCTCTGTCTCTATTCGTGTGCTCAATGTTACGAGTGAAGTAGGTTCCGTTCGAGTTACTGGTGAAGAGAACTCCCATTGGGTTGGAGGGTCGTGTATTCATTACATCAATTTGAATACTGTAATTTGTTCCTTCCAAAACGGTGTATGCTTCCTCTAGCAGCTTGTGATCATGTGGAAACTCCGCTCTATGCCACTTAATGGTGTCGTCTGTAACGTACAATGCCATTTCATCGGTACCTTCAGCGGTTGCGGCCGTAATGAGGTGCTTGTTGGACACTTTAAAGCTAACAATTCCTTGAACAGTCCGGCCAGGTTCGAGTTCAGGCTCAAACTCTTGTATATCGTCGCCATTAGAGGTAAAGAAATCGTCTGAGATGAGAAGTCGATAGTCCTTCCTCCAGGGAGAGAACCTGCCCTTAACCACACAAAGAACCCTATCTTTATCCAGATCTTCTTGGCCAGTTGTAAAAAGCTTTGATGACTTTGCCCAGGAGCAACCCGCGGTATCAGAACGCAAGAATTGAGTCTTTTCGTAAAAGCCGTTGGTTGTGTACATTGCCTGTTGGCAAGAAGTCAGCAAACGGCCATCTTAAAAATCTTCCCATCCGGAAAAACCTACCAATTCCTCGCAGAATATTCCGGTACAGTCCATTGCATTAAATATAATCCTATCAGGGTCACTGGCATGGAATTCCATCGCCGGCCGGAATGCACTAGCTTGTGCATCCGTAAAGAACTCCTCCCAAGTTGCTCCTCTATCCTTTGTCGCCCAATGAGTGCTCTCCGATGTAATGATATAGGCTCGTTTCGGGTCGTATTGATGCATCACAAGTTCCAACAACTTGCCCTCGGCGGCTGCATTGACCTTTTTCCATGATTCTCCGGCATCCTCAGACCTCCATACGACTCTGTCTTCTCTATCCTCGTACATAACCACATCTGAGTCCTCGAAATATACTAGATTCTGAGCTACATGCGGTATCTTCGTAGTATGTACCCCTGGCGCATCTTTCTTTCCGCGTGCGCCAGTATATAGGAGTGTTGATAACAGGAGGCTCCGCCATCCTGTCTGATAGCTCCCGAACCTCATCTTCGCAGGTTGGTTATGATATCGTAGCGCATGAAGGTTCGATTAGCATCAACAATCAAGCACTTGATGAATGGAATGCGATCTTTCAGTGAATGGGATGAATAGAAATTGTTTGAACAACAAGAAGCTTTGAAGGTTGCGTGTCTTTTGGAAACAATGGTAATGGTGGGTGAGCAAGGCTAGGTAACTGGCTAGGTGGCTATGAGGCGTTTCAGGTCCGAGTTTAGATCTCGCTCACTCACGCTCCTGTGTGGCGTTCTTCGAATCCACCTCTTCAGCCTGTTTAGGTAGGTGCTTCTGTGGATTGAAAGACTTTACTTCTCAACACCTGGAGGATAAAATCTTTTGGGCCTTCAAAGCAAGATCTTATGATAATACTTCTGTCCTGTTAATTCCTATTGTTGGGCCATCTCCAGTACGATCAACTGTCCACGTTTACTGCAAACGGCCACTTGTAGCCTCGATGGCAAGCTCAATCGCAACCGCCAGCATGCTTTGTTTGGCAAAGCAGCTACGGAATGCCCCACAATCCAGCGCTTCAGCGGCTACTCCTCGATGCATAACCCTGAATTCACATCATTTTTACGCGCTGCCAATCTCGCATTATTCAATTGAGGCCGATGAGGGATTCGAGGTTATTTGCATGAGTTCATCATTCGACTGAAATATCTACTTGGTATCTAGTCAACCGCTGTGCAGAGCCGTGCTAGCACGAAAGAGTAAGCAAAAGCTTATGTTGATGACCGCTAAGGTACACTAGGAAAGGCAGTCAAGCCGTAGATTTTTTCGATCATCAAGTCTTTCTTTGACTCTTAACCCTATTCCAAAGCCTTTTTACAACGCCAGTTTCCTTTTCTGTTGGTCCCCATCCTTCCATTCCTCCCAGCGGTCCTCGCGGATACCTGCCATTCTCTAAATCCTCCGTAACTAGCGGCTCGTCTTTCAAAAGCCCGTTCGGTGTCTGCCAGCCATATATAGCACTCTCATCTGCCCGCAGATCTGGCCTAGTTAGAGTCATCCTCAACGTCATCTCACGACTTCCTGCCAGAGCCTGCGTATACTGGTCCTGATTTCTGGAAAACGACTTCCTTGACGTCGATTGCAGAAAATCGAATGAACTTCTTGGTTTGCCACCATAATAAAATGGCGACTTCTGAGGTGGTCGAAAGGTGGTTTCGTTATCTGATGGCGTTACAGGAGCGCTCGAATCTGCCATCGACGTATCGTCCTCAAACAATGAAGCCGAATCATCGTTGAAGAATGAATGCTCAGAGGAGAATTTTGGCGATTTTCTACCAGCATCATCTTTGAGGTACCTTGGGTCTTTTGACACTGGGTTGAACGACTTATTCTCTTTAATCTCCGCTGCGTGCTCGATCGACGGGAATCCGAACTCGATAATTTCGTCAAACTTTTGCGGCGATGCCAAATATACTCGTAGCTTCAGCCGAGCTTCCGGATCTTGATAATGGGTGGCATTGGGGTCGATTGATGAAACGGACGAGCTGACCTTATGTTTTGGACCAATTAGGGAAATTGTTCGAGATTTGGGACGAGAGTGTGGACTTGAAGGAGATTGTTTCGGGAACCGAGGCGATTTGGGAGATTGTGTCGGAGTCGAGGGGATCGAACTCCTTCCGAACGGTAGCTTTGAGACAGACATTTTTCGTCGGAACGTGGGTTTTCGGTTGCTTGTTGTTGCAGGAAATAAACAGGCGTGGTACTCGTCTAATCGCAAATCCAACTTCGATTCTTCATCAATCCATCTGAAGCTGTCATATAGGGCATCCGCCATACTCGAGGTCGAGGCTCTTCTCCGACTTCTGCCAGTCTTCCCACTAAAAACCGAGCCCTTGATACTTGGAGAAAGTAAGGGGGATGGATCCAAAGGCATTCGTCGAGTCAAGCGTCGACGGATCAATGTCTCGTCCGCTGCATCCAGAATTACAGATTCTTTCAGTCGCCCAGCCAATACCGCTTGTTCCTCTCTCGTGAATTGCTTCCTTTTGATCGTTTCTGGGAAAGTCTCGTAGTTACTTAAAAACCAGGATCTATCATTACTATTGCATATTGAATTGTGTCTCTTTTTCCGCAACCGTCGAGCCGATGGTCTCCGCCGGGGCTCGAGCCCAGAGATACTCAAGCCACGGCGATCCGCGATGGAGCTTTTTCTCTGAGCTTGGGTGGGAAGGTCATTGAAAGCATTTGACCTGGAGCTCTGAGCGAATCTCAGACGCTCTAGTGTAGAAAAGTACTATGCGAAAGGTCGGATTAGCTTTAGGTTTCAATACATTACCAACAATCATTTGAGTATTCAAAACCACCGTCGTCCTGTCCCTGCATAGAATGGCCCAAAGCGTCTGCCAGACCACGACCGTATACAATTCAAGGTGGCTAGCTCGGCTTTTAGACAACCCACACCGCTGGTTGTTGCTAGCGGGAGCTCCCAGATCGACGTCGGCCAAGCTGATACCATGCTAAACATCATAGCTCTTGTTTACACCAATAGAAGCGCACACCTCCTCTCCCACATAACCATTAAAGTTATGAAATGGCGGCGACACTCTCACAGACAGCGAGCTTGGGAATGGAGACAGAGAAGATATTTCATACCTTTCTCTTCAGTGCCGGAGGCAGAGCGTGATATTCCTCCTCTGTGATAACATGTGCGAACCCAGCAGTCATTGCCCTAATATTCTTCTTGTATATAACGAGAGACGATATGGATGATGAGGATTCCGGTCTCGTATCGAGCGATGGAGTGGAAAGAGCTGGCGATGAGAAGAGATTCGAAGTCGAGTTATGAGTTGGTATTGAGTAAATGGGAGTGACCTGACGCTTCAGACCCCTCGTATTAGAAGCCATGACAGGATGCGAACAAACAGGTCTAGTTGCAGTCATGGAAGGATTCTGAAGGTTGTAAGAACGAGCGGCCTTTTTGGATTTGTTGTCTTCTTCAAACTAATGCACATCTGCACCACGTACGAACGAATCTCCTTACGACGGGGACTCAGAATATAAAAATCATTGGGTACTTACCGCGTCTAGGTATGTGCAACCCCGGACTGTATTTTGCCAGGTAGCTCAACTGTACGGTACCTAGCAACTAGGTACTTTTAGTACGCGGAGCAGTTGTGGATATTAACATATTCACTTTGAGGGAAGTAACTCGATTCCGTTAAGATTCACGCTCCCAGGGTCGGTGTACAATGACGAGCGGGCAAACGAAAGACCGACAAGAATTCTATTATATCATAGGTAGATGCATGATTTGCGATTCGCGTTTGAGAGTGATGAAGCGGTGACAGTGGAAAAGAGGGGTAAAGTTCATCTGGTCAATAGCGATCAAAATCAACAGTTTTGCTCGTCACTATACCTCCGTAGGCGCCGTTACGGTTTCTCCCTCTGCGTCTGAGCAAAGAAAAAGTTGTTGACTCGCCGGAATTTATCGCCATAATTCCAAAATTGTCAATATTTGTTCTTGGTTTTGTTTTGAGATCTCCACGTCCGGTCTAATTTGTACAAGGGCTTTCCAAGACCCTTCAGGGGTCAGGTAGAGTCAAAGAAGTTGGCCAATCAATATACCTTGTTGTTAGAATATCCTTACTCCTTCCGCTCACGGCGAGCAGACATGGACCAAGCCATGATCAAAGCGACCTCCGGGCAGCCAGCGGATTTGCGGAATGCGAGCAGGCATCTCTCTTTACAGTATTAGTAGGCTAGCCTACGAAGTAGAAAGATGGAAAGTTCCTTGGAAAATTCATCGGCTTGTGTGGTCTCGTGTTTCTCCTTGTCTCTCTCTTGTCTCTTGTCTGTCGACTCTTGTCTCTTGTCTTTTGTCTTTTGTCTCTTGTCTTTTGTCTCTTGTCTCTTGTCTCTTGTCTCTTGTCTCTTGTCCCTTGTCTCTTGTCTCTCGCAAATCTTGCTCTCTTAGACGGTTGAACGACGTCTCGAACCCTTTTCATCTTATGCTGCACAACGGATTCAAACGGTTGCACAACAGTTTATTCACGGGTACAGATGTTTGTGATGCAAAATGCACAACTTGCATATGCAAACACGAAAGGGTCAGGCCGTATCGTGAGGTGAGGCCCAAACGCACAATGTTTTATTTAGGTGATACAGCAAAACTGCATGCCGTCAGGCAGTATCAGCCTCGTGGGATGGTAACTTTTGTGGTTCGAGTGGTTGGGAGAGAAATCATGAGGCGCAATGCAGGCAAGGGTAGCACGGGTTAGGACCTTCCACTACTTACGTTTTTCCGCTCAGCTCGTCCCCTTGCATTATTTGAGCTCGTGGAAATTGCTTGCAGTTGCTGTGTTCGGACTCCCATGCACGCAGAGCTATGCTGTACTAACTATTCACATGTTGTGTAGATATAAGTAAGGCAGAGTAACCCATAGCTAGACCCTTTGCTCAGTATTCCCTTCATGGCGCACAAGAAAAAGGATTTGTGAAGTGTGTAATTATGAAAAGGGGTTCTGGCAAGTTTGCTGCTAGAGCGGTCAGCTTCTTTCCCCACGGCTGGCGGCAGACAGACATGAAAGTGTCGGAAAGCGAATGACGGTGTAAGCACTGCAAACGCGGAACATTCACGTTATCAAGTGATCCTCGTACGGTTGGATCCAGGTCCCTCCCTACCTTATCGTGCGTAGCTTGTGCCTCGCCAACCTCGCATCGAGAGATCATTTCGAAGACACATTATCTCCTAGACGTACTGTATATCCATAGACAATCTCATGCAAGGGATGACCTGCACCTGACTTCTTCTGGATCTTGAGTCTTGTGTAACGTGCGCCGGGTGCTCAGGACTTTTTCGCTCAGATGAAATGATCTTTTTCGGTCTATCGCGACAAAACTGGGTGATTATGATAAGCTCTTCATTATGATAATATTCCCAACTAAGAAACTAAAATACATTGTGATACAAGAGTGCTCAAGCCTCTTCACTCGGTCCTCGCCGTTTATCACCTTCTTAAGAAGTACAGATGGTTGCTGCTCGTTGCCTGTAGTCATCCATTGTTGGCAGTTTGTTGGTTGGCACCAACCGAAGGATTGTTCCAACGTATTCTTCTGTACCAAAGAATGAATACCTCGCCCTGAGTACGATGTGTCTATTCCTCGGTCTCTAGAACCCTTCGATTTACTATTTTTGGAGCGAATTTCAACTGCTAAATTGGCAAATGGCAATGCCAGGCCGTTTTAGTGGAAGGGCGGGTCGTCTGTATATTAATTTGGAGAACGATACCTTGGTACGAAGGTATATATGATACCATACGTATTTGTTATGAGGACAGGTATTATCTTGAAAAGAATCGACACAGGGAAAACGTACAAGGGGAATAATGGTCTGACAGCTTGGCAAAATTCAAGAAGCATAAATTCTTTGACCCCGCAAAAAAAGGCAGTTAATGTGATAAGGTAAGTTAGGTTAACTTACTAATAATGATTTAATCAGCGGAAGGATTCCCAAAGAGAGTTCTCGGTCGATCGATGTGACGGAGCCGCAGATGTCTGCAGCTGGCCCGATGGAACCTCAAGTTATGTGATTGCAACCCCTCCAAACAGTCTAGGTTTTCATCATTTCTATGCGGCAGTTGTGTCAGGAGGCATAAGCGCGAGGAGGGTTACATTGGCGAAAAGAAATAAAGTGGAATGAGAAAGTCATGCCGTGCCATTTTCCGGCTCAAGTTCGCGCCATCGACGTATTTATTACCTCCCAATATTTCAGCGTGTAAGCAGCCATGGCTGAAATCCATCCATATCTGATTATAGCGGGTTTACCATATCGCTGGGAACAGGCGTGTGCGTGGGTGCTGAGCGCCATCAGTCTTAAAGCCAGGATACTGTTGCAGGCTCACTGACCACCTTGCTATGCGATATCGGTTTCGCGGAGCCACGAAGCCCTTGACGTTTCTGATATCTAATGTCTCGTGAACAGCTATCGTCATCTGCTCAGGGCACGCTAGATAATGGGTAAGGTCATAAACGAAAACTTTTGGATTTTGAAGTACGTGCTAGCTATCAGCTATCTATGAAGAAATCGATGGTATTGACATCTGCATATCATACCCTATTACAATGAATATGACCAAAACTGCAGGTCATACTAAAAAGTAACATCAAAATGCCTCAGATCCAGCCTCCTAAGGGTGCCCTAATATCGAAATCGAAATTCACAAAAGTAAAAAGAAAGCCAAAACAAGACAATGGTGGGACACTTACAAAAAATGATCAGAACCGTCCGCCCGCCAAGGAATGAAAAAAAAAAAAGACATGGACCTCATCTGGTCCTTTAACCCTCCCTGTAAAGATATGGAATTACTTGGTTGCAGAATGAGTATGAAATAGAAGTCCGCCCAAAATTCACCTAGCAACATACAACTCATTGCTTGGAAGCAATTACGCGGGAAGCGAGTGCAGAGGATCCCAATACTCATAGACTTTGTCTTCTTTGTCCCGCCCAGTGATGGAAGGAGCTGTGAAGGTCGCGCGGCCAGTATCTCGATCATAAGTATCGAAACTACAAGCTAGACGTTTTCCACCCCCACCTGGAAGATCTACAACAAAGTTGGGCGTCACCATGCCACCAATTGTGCCACGAATATGACGCTCAAGGTTGAGAATCGTCGAGAGAGGAGTGCGGAGATCCTCAACGCCTCGAACCATATCGCCCTGGTAGACATAGTACTGAGAGTATTAGTTTGATTCTGTTTGTGATGCGAACTTGAGGTATGCTTACTGGTATAACATTGTTGTCCGCAACCTTGCGAATTAACTCTGACATGGTGGCAAGATCATCATTTACACCTCTGAGTAAAACACTCTGGTTTCTGACCGTAACATCATTCTTGTGCAATTTCTGCAATGCAAGCTCAGAAACCCATGTCAATTCCTTGGGGTGGTTGAAATGAGTGTGGATGGCAATGCTCTTGCCCAATTCCTTCGACATTCGATTTAAGCGAATGATCTCCTCGGTCCATGGGTCGGACTCATCAAGGATACGAGATGGAGAGATAGCTAGACCCTTCGTTGCAAAGCGAAGTCGCTTGATGTGGGGGATAGACAGCAGACGTTCTCCAATAAGACTAAGATTATCGGCACTTAGCATGTAGCAGTCACCGCCAGACACGACAATATCCGTCAGTTTGGGTGTGCGTTCGATGTATCTAAAGATCTGTTCCCAGCGTTCTCGAGCAGGCCTGAAAGTGTTTTTGGACACGGTTTTGGTTTCAGGACCAACTGACCACGAACGAGTGCAGAAACGGCAGTAGAGGGGGCAGACCGTTGTCGCTATCAGCGAATAAGTACAATGGTATAATCAAAGAATGGCAGGGGTGTCTCGAGGAAAGTGGGGAAAATACTGACCTAGGAACAAAGCCTTAGTAGGATATCTATGAACCAAGCCATCTACAGGCGAGTCGTCATACTCGTGTAAAGAGTCGAGTTCAAGCTTGGGGTGGTCCGGAAACATGCCAGATCTCATGGGTATGAATTGGCGTCGAATTGGGTCATTAATAGGATCCTTCCAATCAATAATGCTGAGAACGTGGGGTGTCAGACGTATCGTCATCGGTGCCTCCTCGACACCCTGCCTCACATCCTTAATAAATGCTTCCCGGGTTCCAATGCCTTCGAAACCTGGATACTCAGGAATGACTGGGGGCAAGACCTCATACAAGAATTGCTCTAGTCTTTCGATTTTTGGAATGGTGAAACGAGTCTATAAACCACACCTGTCAGTTTACACACAATCTAAACTGTATGGAGTAATCTAGCAGCTTACCTGAAACTTGTGAGTGCAGAATTCGTTGTGAGATACATCCTTCCAACGTGGAATAGACTGCCAATAGGCCGGCCTATCAAGGTTGTCGTAAGCTTGCTGCCCAGGTAAATGGGAAAAACCAAGTGATTGATCATATCCCTCAGGTTCCTCATGTCGTGGCATCGAACGCTCGTCAAACCTGGGGAAAGCTGACACCGCAGCTTGACCTGGAGCATTCGAACGAAAGTGTCTAGTTGGTGTAAAAGGTAGGTTCTTCTGTGAAGCTGAGGAGGAACTGGTACGAACGGCAGTAAACAGATGGTGCCCGGCTGCAGGCTTAGCTCGTGCGGTGCTTGATAGTGTAGCTATATGTCGCTTGACGAGGGACCCAGTCCGAATTTGGACTTGGCTGGAAAACATTGTGAATGTTTTGCTGGTGCTTCGTGTGTAGGCTACGCTTGGTCAGCTTGATTCGTCCCAGTCGTAGCAATTGGGAGCAGGTTGAGCTGCTCTTAAGTCGATTCCGGCACATATAAAATACTCTCAAGCTTGTGCCGCGTAAATGACAAACTTACATAGCCTTATTCACTTTCCCGAGCACGTCTTCGCCCCCTTGAATATCGTTGGAGATGGAAGAGGTCAACTTTCAAATCAGGTGATATACTTGTAAATATGCAGACTGTATATGCAGGTCTTGCTTCCAAATAAGTCGTGCTTCTATGTTGTGTACAGCAACATTGAACACCGACCCTGGAGAAGTATTTATGCTCGGTGTATTGTTGACCTGCTGACCCGATTTGATTTGGAGGACTACTTCAAGTGAGGAGCACGTTGGACGATTTTATAATATGTGACGTGAGATGCGCTTGATTGGTGACTCTGAAGAAATATGAGTGATGATGCACTATAGGAATTTCCTGTGGCCTGTCAAATCTCATGCATACTACGTTCTGTGAGTGGGTATATGAAAACAGTTGGTGCAAGGTATTATGTTGGTCGTACCGCTCGTCACAAATTTCCCGTACCGTCTACAGCAAGAGGCAATGCAGAGCAGGTACTTCGTACAACTCTTGAAGTGATCCCTGACCACAATATCCACAAACAAAAGGTATCCCAGCGGTTTGGATCTCCGGCCGGGGAAGTAGTGGACCTGCAAGGTGAAAAGCCCGACTGCAGTGATTTCGTTGCTTGCGAGGTTGGAGATAACGCGTGATTGGATGATTTACAGTTGCGATTGATGGAAATAACATAGGGAAGTTAATGCAATGCTGTACAACCGTGCAGACGCGCAGAGTCCCCGGTAACAAATGAGGAGCGTCCCGACATCTGCATGCTTTGGAGCACTACCAAAAAAAGCACGGGAAATCGTGAGGAGGGCGATCATTCAATGTCTTCCATCGAACTCAGATTGTCCTGGGGTTGGTTTCCGCTTTAATAACCATAATATCAACAGTTGCAATCGATGTTCTTTGCCCGTTACCAAAGCCACCGAGTCAAGGCTTTCACTCAGCCAGGAAAGATGTTATTTGGCTAATGTCAATCTGGTCTCGCGGGGATACATTTGTGGTGAATTGCATGGCAGCAACTAGCAGAAGGGAGTGGAATATCGCACATATTTGGCATAGCGGAAGAGGGATCAGCTTGCAAGCACCCCCATTCTTACCGATTACTTGATGTGGATGCAGCGGCATGGCGACGAGGCACAGCACCTCTTTAGATGTATAGGCTGCATGTGTTGCCACATCGGGTGGTCGCTGTGGTCACTAATGACAGAAATTTGGAGATGTCAGCACTTAGGCCAGAGACGTTGAAGGTGCATTTGAGGACTTTCAAAGGGGTTATTTCCAGATTCCGCCGCTTTTCGACAACTATTCACAATAATTTTAGAAGGGTTTTGCCTTCACATGATGCTTGGACTAACACGACGGCAGGTAGTACAGAGCGTCTAGCGAGAAAGACCGGTTTGACCAGGGCTCGACGGGACTACTCGAGTAAAAGATAGCCACAATCTAGAAGGGCCGTCTTATCTCATTCTCTAGGACAAAAGGGGATCACCCTCAAGCTCAACTAGAATATATACTGCAGTTAGTATAGCATCTTCGGTTGTAACGTACGTGTAACGTGGACCCAATTGACGGATGCCTTAGACGAGCACTCTTTGTTAAGAGATAGATGTGCCACATGCAAGCACACCTCGATTTGGTAGTTCCGAAGTATTGAAATTCCCGCCATGAATAAGCAGAAACTCGTGAAGACAGGATTGAAAAAATAGAAAACGTAAGAAATATACGTTGAAACTTCTCCAGACTTGCTTGAAGATCATGTACTTCATTCGATACTGCAGCTTGGCAACCGCCACGGCCCACCTAGTCCTCGTTTTATCCTCGTTTATTGCATGGACGATGAAGTTACATGTAAGATGACAGCAGGAAGTATCATTGTCTATCCTAGACTTGGTATCAGATGACGATACGCTCCGAGACTAGGAGCTCACGGATTGACGGAGTTGTGGCCAGGTGGTAAGTGCAACAGATCGAATCGAACATCATGTAGATTGGATTGCGTATGTATAAGTACCCAGTATTCCATGCACAGAACCAAAAAGATGGAACAAAGGGAAAACCCCACCACGGAAACCCGAGTCGATTTGGTGTTGTGGTGAGAACGAGCATGTAACGAACGGTAGGCAGATTTAGTACATGGGAGGAAGTACTCTCAGACTTTTTGTCTTTTCTTATTTCTTTTGGCGTCACGCCACGTGACCACAAGGCTTTGGCAGTAGTTAGACGATTCCCCCCGACCTCCGTAAATTACCGAACGACGTATTAAAATCGAGGAGGAACGAACACCTAATCATATGATTTTACACGCTAATCTAGTTTTCCTGCTTGAAAGTGCACTCTCCAATTCACTAGAATTCCAGTATAGGTCTTAATACCACGACTACTACTTCTAAAACTGAATCTCCTCTCCATCAATTGCTTCTCTATAGCAATTGATTCTCGTTAATCTCCTTCGCACATAGACCCGGGTCAAGATGTTCAGAAACGCTCTCAGACAGTCCAGCCGGGCTGCGGGCGCAATCTCTGCGCGTGGCAGAATCGCTGTGGTACGTCCTCAACGATTTTCATACCTACCTCATATTTAGCCCCCGTCTACCTCGAACCATGCAGGCATCATTTATATTGTCCATTGAGGTTGCATAGAGGTCGATGTTGATGCTTTCGAGCTTCCACATAGCTTTTACAGCTTCATGACGAGTATTTTTTCGGACTTCGGCTAAATCAACGTTTTCTTCACAGGGTCGAACTGCCACTCCAGCCGCCTTGAACGCAGCATCAAAACAGATCAGAAGCTACGCTTCCGACTCAAAGGCATCTCCTACCGAGGTTTCGTCCATTCTCGAACAAAGAATTAGAGGTGTTCAGGAGGAGTCCGGTCTTGCCGAGACTGGACGTGTCCTGTCTGTTGGGTATGTGATATACAAATCTCCGCTCGGTTACATGGAGCTTGTGGCGGGGTCCCTCCACCGCAAAAAAAAAAAAAAAACAACTTGTCCTATTGAACATAGAACAATCTACTGCAAATAATTATCTTAGAGAATCAGAAACCTGTAATCGTTTGAATGATGCTGATTCTCTCTGATTAGTGATGGTATCGCTCGTGTTCATGGTATGAGCAATGTCCAAGCCGAGGAACTTGTTGAGTAAGTCCTTGTATTTTTGACAGTATCCCACAATACTGATAGGTGCAAGGTTCGCATCGGGTGTCAAAGGAATGTGCATGAACTTGGAAGCTGGTCAAGTCGGTGTTGTGCTTTTCGGTTCTGATCGTTTGGTTAAGGAGGGCGAGACCGTTAAGCGAACTGGAGCAATTGTTAGTTTTCCATCTATCATTTTCCGCTTCAACATTACTTACCCCGCCACAGGTTGATGTCCCAGTCGGAACTGCCATGCTCGGCCGTGTCGTGGATGCTCTCGGAAACCCAATCGATGGTAAGGGACCAATCAAGTCCACCGAGAAGCGCCGTGCGCAACTCAAGGCTCCTGGTATTCTTCCAAGACGCTCTGTCAACCAACCTGTACAAACTGGTCTTAAATCTGTCGATGCCATGGTACCCATTGGTCGTGGTCAACGTGAGTTGATCATTGGTGATCGTCAAACCGGAAAGACTGCCGTCGCTCTCGATGCCATTTTGAACCAAAAGCGATGGAACGACGGAAATGACGAGACCAAGAAGCTTTACTGTGTTTACGTTGCTGTTGGACAAAAACGATCTACCGTTGCTCAGTTGGTCAAGACTCTTGAGGAGAATGACGCAATGAAGTATTCTATCGTTGTTGCCGCCACCGCTTCCGAAGCCGCTCCTCTGCAATATATTGCCCCTTTCACTGGTACAGGTATGTTCTCAATTACTTTTGATTATTTGATTATTTGATTGTTTCTGAGTGTTTCTTCCACTTTTGAACAATTACTAACATCTCATTCTTCCAAAAAAAAGCGGTTGCCGAGTACTTCAGAGATACCGGTAAACACGCCCTGATCGTCTTCGATGATCTTTCCAAGCAAGCTGTCGCCTACCGTCAGATGTCTCTTCTACTACGACGACCTCCAGGACGTGAAGCATATCCCGGTGATGTTTTCTATCTGCAGCATGTCAACCCAGTCGTCCCTTTGAGCCAAGTAACGATCGCTAACAAAAATCCAGTTCCCGCCTCCTCGAACGAGCCGCCAAGATGAACGACAAGCACGGTGGTGGATCCTTGACAGCTCTTCCGGTGATTGAGACTCAAGGCGGAGATGTATCTGCTTATATCCCAACTAACGTCATTTCTATTACCGATGGTCAAATTTTCTTGGAAGCGGAGCTTTTCTACAAGGGTATTCGTCCAGCTATCAACGTTGGTCTTTCCGTATCACGTGTAGGATCTGCAGCCCAACTCAAGGCCATGAAGCAAGTTGCTGGCTCCTTGAAGCTTTTCTTGGCGCAATATCGTGAAGTTGCTGCTTTCGCACAATTCGGATCTGATTTGGATGCTGCTACCAAGCAAACCCTGAACCGTGGTGAAAGAGTAAGCCCTACAACTACTATATAACTAACGACCTAAGCTAACCCTTTACTCAATAGTTGACCGAGCTACTTAAGCAAAAACAATACTCGCCAATGGCTGTCAACGAAATGGTACCTCTCATCTATGCCGGTGTCAACGGTCACCTCGACAACGTTCCAGTTAACAAGATTCTCACCTGGGAAGCCGATTTCCTCTCACATCTGAAGACGAATGAGACCGACTTGTTGGCCACAATTGACAAGGAGGGTGCCCTTAGCAAAGATCTTGAGGCTAGATTGAAGGATGTCGTCACATCTTTCACCAAGAGCTTCGTTTAAATTCTAGATCTAAAAGTCTAAAATAAAACTCATGGTCATTTTCACTCCTCGCTTTTTTCTTGCTTTTCAGCATGCCGTTTGTGGAACGGGGAAGCTGTATTCTGATGAGGCCAGTGGAATGAATGAACGGGATGGGATGGGTGGATGGAAAACAATGGAGTGTTGCTTATCGAATGTATTGCGGAAGAGTTGATAGATGAGAATCGAGCTGTAAAATAGATGGATCCGTCAATTCTTCCATATCGATGCATACACCTTTGGTAAAAATTTATGGTTGTGATGAGATGAGATACAATGTGATTGGCAATTCGTGTAACAAACGGAACCCGCCTTTGAAAGAACTATTTATCACTAACGACTAATTCAACAGTAGGTGTACTGTACTAATTGATCGATGAACTTCAAACTTTGATATTTTACTAAACTATATACTTTTGATATCTCCATTCTGGGAAATTTATATATCAGTTTTCAATGTCCAACTTTGAGTTGAACAGTCAAATAGTTCTATATAAGCTCACAATGTCCAAATTTTACTTAAACAATCAAATATGTAAGTTTTCAATGTCGTTTTCAATGTCCGGGTTTCACTTAGAATATATGATTAGCATAATGAGAAATAATAAATCAACGTCCAAGTTTCACTTGGAATATATCATTAGCATTATGAGAAATAATAAATCAATGTCCAAATTTCACCTAGAATATATCATTAGCATAATGAGAAATAATAAACCAAGAACTAGAAATCCAAAGTTGGTCTAGTGATTATTAGTGTCCAGATCAGATTCGAACAATCAAAAGATCTGAATGTCCTTTTTGGAAATGATCGGATTCGAATCGACAATGCAGTTCCCGAATCGGTAACAGCATCCCTAGTGCGGCGAGGTGAGGTGAGACGAACGTTCTAGACTGTAAAGCAACGCAAGGTAAAGTTGGGTTAGGTAAGGTACTGACTGGCGTGGAAATAAAACGGTTTGGTGTGTTGCTTATTTTGAGTTGGACTGTATAAGCTGGGCCGGGCAAGGCGGGGGGGAGGGGGGTTAAAGTGAAACCGTATATGCGGGTGAGGTAAGGTAAGACAAGGCGGTGCAGTGGGAAAGTATAAATACTTACCTACTTGTATTGGGTTGGTTGGATGTTGGGTTGGGTCATATTATGTTATATTGTATAGTGCTGTGGAGTGTCATGTTGGGTTATGTCAGCATTGCGTGGTATGAATATGGATGTGGATGTGGATGTGGATATACATGATGGTGATGATGTGTGATGATGATACGTGGTGAGGTCAAACCAGTATCGGATGAGATGGAATGAGTGATCACAAGTGCAGTGGAGTTGAGAGGTGAGGGAGAGAAATGCATTGAAATAGGAAGACGCGTATCATATACGTAGGATATTCACCATCGGGTGGGCCAAGTTGGGTCGCTCGTTGGAGTGAGACTGGGCAGAGAGGGGTTATTGGGTGATGTATGTGGGGTAGGTAGGAATTCAGAGGGGGGAATTATGTGAGAGTGAGGGTGAGGGTGAGAATGACCGTTGCAGTTGCAGCAGGAGTAAGAGTTGGTGGGGAGTTGGAATGAGCATCACGAGAGGAGTAGCTAGACAGGTGATTGTTTGCCCGATCGGGTTGCAGTATGAGACTGAGCACGAGGAGAGCTTGGACAAGGTCAGTCTGAGCGGAGATAGCGAAGTTGGCGCAGTCTGTGATGGCAAGAATGACGACGTGAGTGAGATATTTGGAAAGAGAGACGATGCCGGGAAGCAAGCCCCAAGAATAGTATTCTTGTTTTTTTACGAGAAAACCGTTCCACCTTGGAAGTTTCGGGCGAACGGAGTCTCTCAGCCTCATCTTGGAAGTCTAGTTGCAATGAGGCTATGCACAGGAGTGTATCCGCTGATGGAAGGCGAATAGCAGAAAGTATAGGATCAAGAAGAGAATCCATTTTACCACCGAAAATCTTATCTTCCATCTGGCAATCAATCCTCCTTGCCCACTAAACATCACAACAATCTCTACCTCGCAGCAGAACCACTCACTTATATCATATCTCATTTCTTTAGAACCGTGTAATCAAAGCTTCAGCCGCCGTGGAAATGATTGAAATATGCTGCCAACTACTGTGCCAAACAAGAATATAGATGATAGCCTGATACAATAGACAGCCCGCAAGGGTTGAATCAAAAAGAGAAAGCAAAAGGTGAAAGCAATTCTGAGTGCTATTTACAAATCCATCCATTCGTGCATCATACAGTTATGGTATAACCTCATATCCCCGAAACTTTTTTCTACTTTTCAAACATACTCCAGGTACTCCTTTTTTGGTTTACTTCCGATGGTACACTGGTCCTTCGTGTGTTCGCTCGTGGTTATACAACAATAGTTGTACCGTAACTTTTGGTTATTCATTCAAATTCAACCCCCCCCTCCCCCCTCAATATGGACAGTCAAAAACAATACGATAGTAAAGCTCTGTGTAATATGTAAAATAAAAACCAGAAGATGATGAAAAGTAGAGACACGATCATTCAGATGCTGCATATACGTACCTCATTTGCAGAGATCGATGCTGCGAGGACAGCTCTCCAAATAAGCAGTGTCGTCCGTAGAGAAATTGACCATCTCAGTGCGGAAATGATCGTCTGTTGTAGTTTGGGCTGGTTGCCGCAGTTTCAGGAGCCTGCCAGGCAGGTGTTGTGGGTGTTGTCGGATCTGTGCTGGGCCTCCGTGGTCCTCCACCATAATTGAAAATGATTTCTCTCATGGCTTTTGCGGCAGCTTTTAAACCAGTGGTATTCTGAACACTTGGGTAGAGATCCCCATTCGAGTTAAATTTGGGTTTTTTAAATGCTCCGAACACAACACCACTTGAGCACCCTTCACCATGACTATCTCCGTGCGATAATGCTATAAGAACACCAAACTCATAGGACCCTTCTCTGCGAAGATTCTCGGTATCAAGGTTGGTCCAGCTTGTAATTCCGTCGCGGCTCTGTAAAGCTTGAAGATGAATATCAGAACTGAACACGCTAGTGCTCTCCAGACCATAAGCCGCCAATATGGTCAACTTCAGTGCACCGGGCCGTGAAAGCTCGTTGTGTGCCATAAAGGGTCTGACAGGAACAACCTCAACCGCGTAAATAAGATCATATCCGAGGCTTGAAGCTGAGAACGCACAAGAGAATCTTGCTTCAGCCACAAAAGGTTGAGTAAAGTCGGTCTCAACGCCTCCAAGTAGTGGTATGTTGTCGTCGCCACCTTTAATACCACGTATGGGGACTTCTTTGGCAGTGGGTAGACGGGAGGAGTTATACTCATCGTACTCTGCATGATCATCATCATTTGGCGCACCAATTCGGCTCGACAAGACAGTTGAGATAGTAGACATGCTTTGAAAGGACGATCGGCGTGTGATAACTGTCCCATACGATGATGTAGTGACATGGGGATGTTCCCTCAAAAAGCTACTGGCTATGATACTGTCATCGGCGTAGAATTCCTCAATATCGTCGTTCGTTGAAATGGCGGATATCCCCTGGCTCAAACGATTCATGGTAAGACGATAATTTTCCTTCCTCTCAATGAAGAGGTTTGATTGGTTAGGTGTATTTGGGTGCTCCATATCCACTGATGTCAAGTCTGAGGAAGAGAAAGGGCGAGGGGGTGGAACTCTAAAAGCTCTGGGGGTCATCAAATCGTGGAAGTTGTCATTGCCAATAACCGAGACACTTGAATCAGCAGATAAGCTACGACAATGCGTGTGCGGTTTTTTGGCAGCCATGTACAATACTTCCGAATCACGATCACGGGAAGAGCGCACCGAGTAATCGCTTTGTTCTTGAATGAAAGAGTCTGCTCCGTCTAAAACTGGCGATGGCACTTTGTGAAAGCGAAGAGCTTCGGGGAACAAGTTGATTTGTGTTTCTCTTCGTGGCATAGTGGGAGTAGTCTGGAAATCTGAGCCTGCCAGAGATTCGGCTTGAAAGGTCAGGTCATTCATAGCTAAAGCAGCAAATTCAGCTACCTCCCGGCGCTCACTAGGCGAGAACTCGTTTCTGGGCTCTCGACTGAAGACGGCGAAGACGCCAATGACCTCACCACTTGAAGCCAGCATTGGAGCTCCAGCAAAGAACCGAATATAAGGGGGCCCAATGACGCAGGGATTGCGCTGGAAGCGCCAGTCCTATCGAAACATTATTTGGCGGAAGAGAGAAGTGATATCGGAGAGCATACCTTTTCAGTATCGAGGATCACAAGTGTATCGGTCGAAAGAAGCACATGAGCGGCAATACTCCTTGCTCGTTCAATGCGAGAAGTATGGTAACCATTCTCAGCCTTGAAAACCTCGTACCTACCGTCAAAAAGGCTCAAAGAAGCATATTTAGTTTGGAACCTGGTCATTGACGATGTGATCAACGCACAAGCCTTGTCCTGTGTCCATTCCGGCCAGAGAACATCAAAAGCAGAGTGCTTGGCTAGTCTCGCCTCTTCATTCGGTGGATATATGGCAGGTAGATATTCAAAAGTTGTACCGCGTGGAGGTGGAGGAGGCGGACTGGTGAGATTGAAATATCCCTAAATAAATATTAGTTCCACTTGTTCGCGAATCGTCGCTGCCTTGGTAAGGAAAAAAATCATATCAGAAATATGTTTGTCACTGACCTGTGAGTAAAACTTTATGTAGATGGTCCAGTCCGCGACAGCTACGGCGTTGCCGACGGGAGCCGACGATAAGACGACGAACTCGTGCTGCGTTCCAACATCGATACTTAAGCTGTAATCTTCACTTTCTCCATCAACTTGACTACTGTCATCATTTGCTGATTGTTCGTTGGATGAATGCGATTCCTCCTCACTGATACTGGATTCATTGATGATTGCTTCTGCTCGTTCTCGGCATTTTCCAATACTGGTGTTGCCCTGAGGAGTAGGTGAATTTCGTGATACAGACAATATCTGATTAGGCTCGTCGCGAGCAACCATTCGCATTCCTGGTACAGGTCGGATAAACGGGCAGGGTTGCAGGTTCAGTGAGTTGATAGGATCAAATGTACGAGATTCATCGCTGTTGTCACCACAATCAGTAGACCTATCCAAACTACCCTGTCTGCCGAAGATCTTTCCCATCAAGCCTGGTCTCTTGGTGGAGCCATCACCCATACGAAGGTTGGCACTATCGAGACAATTGACTTTCGGCAAGTGTGCTTTTGAGAACTCCTCGAAACGAGGTGTACCTGGAGTCTGTGATCGTGCCTTCTGTGATGGCGGTGCCTCAGGCGCACCTAGATAATCTGAATCAGTATGTATACTACGAAAAATGTGTAGAGAACAAAGCCGGACGGATAGGCAGACTATAAGAAACATAACGGATGAATTTTAAGGGAAATATATAAATTGGGTAAGTATAAAAGAGTGGTTCCAACACTGAGATGATTTGTTCAAGCACAAGCCATCCAACTTACAGCACATAGGTCCAATGCCCAACATCTTGAATGATTGGTCTTGTAAGTTATGGTGCAGTAGTTGCTACGATGAATCGCCCTTTTGACATTGAGACACTGTTAGTGTTGAAATTCACATCATAAACAGGAACATTCGAAACGACATAAAATGGAGATAGTGGACAGCCGCGCGAGGATGCATGGACTTACGATGAATATCGAGTCATAAGCTCTCTTCAGTGATCTATTCCAGTAAAAATTCGCGTAAATACAAGAGCAGACTCTTGAAGCCGAGGTCGAGATGTGACGTATGGTATTCAAGACACAACTCTCGTCAGCGAGCAATTGAAAAAAGGAGGATAAGCCTGCTGGTTGTTCGTGCTATTGAAGGCAGCGAGTGACATGTAGTCGAACGTTCGACTTTGCAGGAAAATTGCCAGGAACAATTGAGCAGCCGATAGATTTGCTGCGACTGTTGTATTCTACCTTTGCCAGACGGATTGAAGTTTCAGGTTGATGTAAGCTGGCAGCCAAGTCGATATCAACCCACGCTCTTGCGGAAGCTAATCTGGCAAAAACGCACAAAAGACGATGCCAAGACGTGTGGTTATCAAAAGCAATCGAAAGAATTCGGAGCATAAATCCCTCACGGTGAATATTGAATTCCTGTTCCTCTTGAATATGGCTGGTGATACTCTGAGATGTCTTCGTGTTCGGAGAAACGCCCACGAAAAGTGCGGAAGGTGAATTAAATGATCGTATCCAGAGTTTGGATCGATCTGATTCGCTGTTTTTGGGCTGGTTATTAGCCAAATACTATAACTAAAGAGATCAATGAGAGTCGCGGTCGCTTCTTGAGCGTCTGGGTATCGTATCGATGGAAAACAAGATGAATATCAGGTCCTCCTCTAAACTTACTGAAACGAACACAGATTTGACCGTGCAAACATTAGAACATGTGATCTGGAAGAACGGTCCAGAAGTAACTCACCAAGAATTTTACAAGATGTGATGGAGTAAGTTTGTCCTCCAAAGGCAAGAGATATGGCAGATCAATTTGGTTCTAGGAATCAGTGGGCGACAAGAAAGGTAGCCGCCGCCTCTGTGAGTCGCGAGGAGGTTGTTCGGATGAGAAGGTGGATCGGAAGAACTTTCGAAGCTCGGTAGCCTTTTTGAAAAACCCCAACGACTTTTCTCTTCAACGGCCAGATGAAATTCTCAACACAAGTTGATTAGGAGTTGAGTCTTCTCGATTCCTTGAGCTATGTCGAAGGTATCACAGATCAACCATTTCCAGCATGGCCAGGACTTTATAGAGGCAAGTCAGGGTAGGTGAGGGTGAATAAACGACTTCCGGTATGCAACTGACTGACAGAGTACTTCCGTAGGGCGTAGGTGAATCCGATTTAGAGTACTGCGTGACGATCACCGTGGATTTGATTCCAGATCCGTCGAAGGAAACGTACGGAAGACGCAGATGGGATGCTGGAAGAGAAGCAAAGGGAGAACAGGACCTTTTTCCGGAAATATTCCAAGGCGGATGTGTCTGGCGAGCCACCGTTGGATACTATTTGGAGTCTTTACCCTGTCGTACCACTGAGATTCCAGGAGTCATCAGCCGCTATTAACTGCAGCATACAAAAGAACGAACGAGTGAATGCGTAACGCGGGGAGTTTTGGCGAAAATATTGTGCATACAGTATCGTACAGAGAAAGTACCCACCAGTGCTTTTCAGGTGAGCTCAGGAAGCGAAGGCAGAGTTTCTTTAGTAAGAGATGACAACGAAGTGAACAGCAACGAAAGGGTATGGAAGCGATAGCGAGAGTAGAGCTGGTCTAGAGCAAGGCTCTTCTGTGTTTCATGAAATTTGGAATTGTGTGACATCGAGATCGTCTCATCACACTGATTGAATATTTATGCCGCGATACATTTGTGACAGATACGGGGTAGCTGCCCATCTGCCCGTTCTCATCGCAACTTCCTCATGAATATTCGGTATGAGGGATTGTTCGGTATTCGATCTGCAGGATTGTTCGGGATCTTTCTCTCCTCTTCTCTCACCTCTTCTCTCACAAAGCTCTCACAAAGCTCTATCCTTATTCCGCTTACCTTCCGGTTTCTTTTAGGGATTCTATGCCCAGCTTTATATCAGAAGGAAAGAGGGATCTTCCAGATGCTGACATAACGGCTGGACGGCTGATAACACTTCATGTCCCTTCCTTTTTTCCCCCTTGCATTCATCGAAGCCATCGGACCGTCCATGGCTCTCTGAATCAAGAGCAATCCAAGCCGATCTTCGGCTAGGACAGCCATTTCCATCTCGCTCATATCGTCCCATGTATTGATCACAAATGTCTCAAGGCACTTGGAAATGGAAGTCGAATTTCCAAGATATGTCGTTTCCTCATGAGCTCGTTTAGGTAAGTGCAACTTCACGCCATGCCAAAATGGTCCACAATTCGGTTAAGACCAACCAATAGCATGAGCACGAGAACGAGCCGTTCTGATTCGACATCTGCTCTCAGTATCACCGCGTTCTGCCCTCCATAATCTCTTAACACCTACGTCCACCGCTCCTTCTGTCCAACATGTCTCTACGTCATGTCGTTGAACATACCTTCGGGAGGGTTCAACTCGTTCTCATTGAACATCGCAGATTATCATCGTACAAGATCAACAACCTCGTTCCGACTCATTCGAGCGACGTTGCTTCTGCAATGTCTTAAAGCCTCTTGACATCTCACATTAGCCAGGTCGGAGCACATGGTCTTTGAGGCTGTTTTCGACCGTGCTGAACAACCTGTTCTTTCTGAATCATGCATGCTCTGCCTGTACGTGCGTACTTACTTGCCCCTCTCGTTCGCATGTCAACTTGCATGGTACAATACATAAAATGCAATATTGTACTGCGTTGTGCAATGCACTGCAATGCACTGTGATGTGCTGTGCATAGAAAAGTGTGCATAATCTGTACTTAAGCTCGAGTCTTCCATGGAACAGACGTTGTGTCAATCAACATGCAGGATATTTCCCGAGGGCTACTCGTACACCAACTGCTTATAATTAACAAGGCGGATTCGAAAAACATCAATTTGGTGTTATTGGGTATCGTACTCGTCATGTTACATGTGCAGATAGTTCAGTAGTGCATATATTAGCGATCCCCTATTTCGTCGTATCATTGTCTAGTTCGTATCGTCGTCTAGTTCAACCTGATGTCAGGTAATTGTACTAATTGGAGCGGAGGACAGTCACCCGCACTAAATTAGTTGAAATTTTCGCAAGAATCGTAAAGGGACATCTTCTTTAGATGCTCCGAGACATTCAACTCAAATTTCATAGCAGAGTAACGTTAGTGAAGTTGCGGAACAGGACTTTCTGGCACATGATGATGGAAATTTGCAGGTACCTGAGAGCTGGTTGAGGCTCGGATATGAACGGCTGGCTGCAGGTGTTGATATTATAACCAAGTAACATCTATGGAGGGGCAGTAGTTGTCGTACGAAAGTTAGCGATCATCGGAGGAGCTCGTATACAAGTAAAGAAAGATTTTAGAAGACCGTGTAGATATGTTTGATGGTATCAGGATCCCTTTCTTCTGGGGAGTTGTTAATTTGTCCTTTCGCCAGCATTTATCTTTCACTGAAGTCTGAACCTCGTTTTCATTCACACAAGGAGTGTTGGCATCTGAAAGTATACATGTGTTTATATTGGTAGCAGACGTTGGAATTCATGGAGTTTTCATTCCACTTCACCTGACATTTCCCCTCTTTGTAGGACTAGTGATACGAGCATTACTATACGATATGAAGAAAGCTGTAACACGAGAAGAGTCGCGAGGACTTGCCTTTGAGTTGAACTGAATGATGAAGCTAGTTTTCCCGCTCATCTCGTCAATTTTCTCGTCAGGACCGTAAAGGGAGAATCTGCTGCTTCTAGTATAAATAAGCGCAGCATCTGGCAGAGAACTGCTGGCGCCTTAAGTTGTCATTGTAATAAATACTAACGCAACCTATAGTAATCCTCAACAGGAGAAAACATATTGCCCTAGAAAAGGATGAAATAGCAACGCAAAAAAAAGGAGAGAGAAGCACACAAATCAGAGTGCCAGATGCTCAAGACCCTCGCTGAGCAGTAGTTCTTAGATTCTCGACCTCACACACTGGCCAAGCGCTCAGTTCAGTCTTGAGGAGTTGTTTCGACTATGACCGCCTAACTCTGCGTGTAATATAAAGTTTCCCTAAAGTTGTGTGGGCATCCAACTGTGATGTGGGTAGGTAAGATCAGTAAGTACTCGTAAAGCAAAAAGCGTTCAGTCGGAGAAACATGGCTAGATGAGGCCGACTTGGACCATGGTGCTTCGATTCTAATTTTTTCGAGCTAGCATCCTCCCATGAAACTTCCAAGGGGATCTAAGACAGTATATGCGCTGTATGATATCCGTCGACTTTTCTGCGTCGGAGATCTTACCCCTTTCCAAGATAATCACAACCAGAGGAAAGAGAGGCACACACAGAGTATTTGTAGAGCACAACCGTTATTACAGACATGGGAAATACGAGCGGCACGTATTTGTTCCGATTTGGTTATTGTGAGTATATGCTCGTAAAAAGAACTGAATATAACCTGTACCATTTACGCGATGATAGTCTCGTACCGGGCAACGCCCCGTTATCTAGCCGTTAGTGCTAAGCCCCCTAAACTTCATGTTCTACGACATAGTTAAATCCAATAATATTTGATTACATAAACATTGATTCCCAAAAAGCTATTCCTGGCGAGCTCTTAAAAAAGTACGAATGATTCTCGGTCATTTTCTTGACAAGAGACAATGCAAACACATCCACTACCAATACGGCGTAGTAGGCCGAATGCTGGCAGGGCAAGTGCAGCTATGGCAGGCGCAGGCAATTGGGATTTCTTCTTTCAAGTCCGAGAACCATAGCTTGTTTCCTTCGTCTGTTTGTAGAAGAGGAATGTTTCAAGCAGCCGACAAAATGCATAATTGAGCGGCGTCTCACTGAAGTCCATAAGCATTTTCATGCACTCACTTATTATTGAAAGCTCTCAAGGAAAACCATAAATGATATTCCAATTGAGTTTAAGGAAGTACAGTGATGGCACAACCAACTAGAGCTTCATTACTCCTACTCAGACCACTCATTCCTTATGCCGCAGCGATATTGGTCCTCAACCTATGGTTCCTTAGTGGAAAGTATATACCTCGACCAAATGCTCTTTCAAATACCATTAGTAAAAGCTCTATATCACTGGGTGCCCAAAGATATGAAGCTTGCGCAGCTCATGGATGGCGAGCATACAAGCAGCTACCGGACAAACCTCGTAAAGTCTACGATCTTTTCATGCTGAACGACGAACTCGACTGGCTCGAAATTCGCCTGAACACACTTTCGGACCATGTCGACTACTTTGTCATTGTTGAGTCCAACATAACATTCACAGCCCGTCCTAAACCTCTCCACTTCCCTGACAACCAATCTCGATTCTCCCAGTTCTCGTCGAAGATTATCTACCACCTCCTCGAAAACCCACCTCTGAAGTCCCATCGAACATGGGACTATGAAGATCACCAACGAAATGCCATGTTTACTCAAGTCATACCCCAACTCAACGGTGCTCAGACCGCCAACATGGGAGATGTTCTCGTTATCTCAGATGTTGACGAGATACCCCGGCCCGAAACCCTCGACCTCCTCCGCAGCTGTAACTTCAACAAACGTCTCACACTACGAAGCCGATTCTACTACTACGGCTTCGAGTTCCTCCACAAAGGACCAGAATGGGCGCACCCCCAAGCAACCACTTACGCCGGTCCCAGTAAAACGATCCTCCCCGCCGACCTGCGCAACGGTGAAGGCGGCTGGAAACTTCTTTCTTATTTCGAGAAGGCTGACCTAGCGAATGCGTCTTGGCACTGCAGTTCGTGTTTCCCGACAGTCGCAGAGATGCTGAACAAGATGGCTAGTTTTTCACATACGAATTGGAACAAGGAAGCCTTTAGGGATGAAGAAAGAATGGTAGATAGAGTGAGAAAGGGCTTGGACTTGTGGGATAGAAAGAGTGAGAAGTATGAAATCTTGGTGGAGAATAACGATGTGCCGCCGTGGGTTGCTGAAAACAAGGAGAGGTTCGGGTATTTGCTGGACCGACAAGGGGAGGATGCAGGGTTTGTCGATTATGTGGTTCCGTAAGGCTGGGCAGAGTGGGCAACGGGCGTTTTTGAATGCTTTACGACCTATACCCATAGACATAGATGTAATATAGATAGATGTACGGGACATGATTGAATTTCTCTTCAAACAGTTCAAGATTAAACCGTGATAGCAGATGCTTTATGTGTTCGTGATCACAGAGCTTCTTCCATGTCCGGTGCGAACTTCATTTCATGGCCCGCAAACATATCTATTTCGCGAATGCGCGCAGCATAGTTCATATACAATCTAAAAAAAATCCAGTATGCCTCCCTCCTACTCTAGAATGTATACTATACATGCCTATTCTATGCTTGTGAACCGTGTAATAACCGCCACGGTTGTATCTCATATTCAATCATTCGCTCATCCTGCATCTATTGTGGCATTTCTCATTTGCCTTCTTCGACAACAACCACAACCACCACGCAAATGTCATCCGTTTTCCCGCCTCTCCAGTCCTCTTCCGGGTATCTTCTCTGTACCTCTCTAGCAAACGGACCGTCCCTCCTCAAGCTAACGCTGGCAGCCTTCGCTTCCCCCACAATCCCTACCGCGAGCGCACTTTGTAGATTCATAACATGCTCTTCTCCCTCGCCTTTCTCCACTAATCCACTCAAACCTTCACCAACCGCAATGCCCTCGCCCTCATCCCCCTTAACCCATGCACCGTGTTCCCTCATCCCCCTGCTCACAATCTTCAAAACGTCGCCCCCACTTAGGTTATCCCATACTCCATCACTCGCAAACACAACCACATCCCCATGTCTCAACTCACATCCCATAACATCCGCATCGGCCGGGAAATCCATCAATTGTTCGCCACCAAACTTCCTCGCCTGTTTCAGAATACTCTCCGGCACCAAACTCAATTGATAAGGCGTATTAAACGCATGAGTCTGGAACTCCGACGCAGCATGCACAGCATTGAGCCGCAATTGTACAAACCCGCTATCGCCCAGATTCGCAACTTCCATCGAGCCAGACGAAGATAAGAGACCGATACAAGCGGTGCTGCCGCCTGCGCGCACTTTTCCAGATTTGCATATAAGATCGTAGCCCCTTTGCATGAGACGTCGAGCGGATATGGGGGCGGAATCAATCATATTGCTGGTGTATGCTGTGTAGGCCATGTATTCGCAAAAGCCGTGTGAGAAATCGGACGGGTCGACTCCCGAATCTATCCAGCCTCCAACGCCATCTGCGATGCCAAGGGCGATATCTGATGTTTGCGATACGGGCGCTACAAAATAGGAGTCTTGCCCTGAGGCAGGCCGTTTTTGCGGAGGGTTCAAAGGGGCGGCGATGGCGTTGTAGGGATTGAATTGTGATAAGTCTTTGACAGGGTCATATTGGTTTTCTTTGGAGCAGTAGGAAGCGGATATGCCATACGTGAACTTCGGATTCGAGTGGAGTGGTTTGGTGGTAGCGAATCGGCGGAAGGGTGTTTGGTAGCTGAAAGTTTGTCGAGGAGGCGCTTTTCTTGAAAAGGAGGTCGCTGCTGATAGAGAGGAACGGGTTCGTATCGATTCGACGGTCGCAGATGTGCATATGTTTCTTTTTGATCGTAACAGACTTCTAGGAGCATGCGCCGCAAGGACAAAGCCTCTTGCACTGAAGGCCATGTTTGAATGTCTAATCCGGAGGAGACAGGTAGACAAAAGAAAGCGCGAAGCCCGGAGGCTCGCAAGGCACTTGGATATAGATCAAAGAAAAAGTTTACACATCAACCACCATCTTCTGCCGTCGGGGTAATGGTAGGAAAGAAGATAGTTTTACAAGATGTAATGTAATTATGAAAGTTTGGGAACTAGGATTGTTACAAATTGTTTTGAAGCAACCAAACTTCGTCATTTCATATCGGACAATCTAATGAATTGTTCCGACACTGAAGAGGACTTGCAATGCATCCCAATTGAACCAATCACATGCTTGGAAGACGCAACGCATCAAGGCAAGATTTGGTTTGTGTCTATAATACAGCTCCGTCTTGATTGAATTATCCACAATAGCCTTAATGGGCTGGCCTCTCAAGGCTATATAAAACGCCATACCATGAGTTAATATCCTTTGATGTCAACCTGTTTGTTGGATCAACAACGCCATATGCAATACCATCCTCGTCTCCCACCAGAACGCCGTTAAATGCCCGTATTAAAAGAAATTTCTTGGGTATGAGCTTAGACGTCTTCGAATTTCATGTCCTCATCCTCATCCTCGTCTTCATCAGGAAGATCGGTGTCTTCTCCTGGAGCAACAGCATCGCCAGCACCCTCATAGTTAGCAAGCTTGTTTTCTGGCTTTAACGACCATTGTGTTGCGAACCGACCGCTCTTTGCCAACACAGCTACTTTCTCCAGTGTCTCGCGAAGGTATGCCTCCGGTTGCTGTAGTTCGGCACGTAGAGCTTTCATAGACCAGTAATTATATCTACGGAAGCAATCAAAGATTCTGTCCAGTAGCTCATTTTGTGGCATACGCGCTGTTTTCGTGAGTTGTGGACGACTAGCGCCAGCCGCGTTTTTGGTTTTCTAGCCATGTTAGTGTCGAAGAAAGAGGTAAGTGTGGTCTAATACTTACAATGAAGCCACCAAAGGTCTCCGAGGCCTTGATGGTACCTGGCTGAATGAAGCCATGGCCATGGTCGATGTCTTCGTTCAAGAACTTCGTGCCGAGCTTAGGTCTCATGGCCTCCAAAGTTCGCTGAGCGAGGATGCGTTGTGTCTCTTCGTTTTGTACTGCAACACAGTTAAGCTCATGTACAACCCTTCCTGAAAGTACAGTTTTCTCTAGATGCTATGATTAGCAAGAGCAGCATCATAGAAGCATGCAACTTACTTGGAATTGCTTTGCGATATTGAGGTTGGAAGCGCTTATTTGGGTCCCATGGTTGCTTTGCTGCTGGCTTCTCAATCTTTGCGCGCGTAAGCCGTGCTGGCATATTCGCAGTCTCCAGGTCAAACTTCTGTCTTGATTTAGACTTGAACCCTGGAAGATCTTGCTCTGAAAATATAAATGTATTCTTGACATTCTGGTTTGTAACTTCCAAGTTATACTCTTTCGGGACATTCTGATGCTCAGCGATATTAGAATTCAGTAGCATGGCGTATGTTTCCTGCGCTTCAATTAGTGACAGCTCAAGTAGCAAAGAAAGCGCGTCAAACCTTGAATGTGCCATCAGGCTTGCTTTCCCTTGAGTGCCGGATAGTACCAATCTGGATTTCTGCATCAAGGTCCTCACTGAGCCCATTCCATGCCTCCCAAACATATTTAGGAACCCGACCGAGCCATAACTTTTGGAAAGCTGGGTCCTCATTGATCGCCATGTCCCCAGCGTCCTCGAAGATATCCTCGTCGTCCATAAATCGAGGGGTTCTGCCTGCGGCGTCGGGATCGGGCTTGATAGCGGGATCAGCCATGTCGCGCGATGTTGGAGGAATTCCCGTTTATTGCGAAGTTGCGAAGTTGCGAATGGCTTCCAGTAACGACGGAGAATCTTCTTGCGCTGTGTGGTCAGTACAGGATTGATCCGGGCATGAACAAAGGTGTCCTTCAAGTAATCTGTCTTTGTTGAGCACCGCATTAACTTTACTACCTCCGTAGGTAGCAACTGAAAGATGTAGTTGGACCGTGCACCGGAGCGGCGTTACTATTACCCTTAGTCAACTGCTCACATAATACAATCTGTTTTCGGCCTGGAAGCTCATGATAAAATGTATTTTTATGACCATAACCTTGAAATTGGTTCGAAGTAGGAGTCTAACTACAAAGGGCCCCAATCCCAGTATTAAAGATTGTATCAGACATCTTGGGTTTTTTATTATCTGTTCAACCTCGAGGTCTCACGGTCATTTATCAGGTTAAGGAATGGAAGGCTCTCTATCAGTCCTTGCTTGACCTTGACAAGGGAAGGACAGTCAGACCTCTGTATAATATACTATGTTAAAATCGGCGCGAATACCAAGAAAGATGTGTATAATATTTCTTGTATTCATGGCCCGGGTTATAGATGGTGACTCTTGCGCTTAGTGACTTGTAGTGCGGCCAAAGGCCAGCGCTCTCCTGAGCTGCCCAACCACATCCTCCGCATGCGAAGACAGAGGAGTACAATAGTTGCTAATGCCCTAGTCGATCCCGGGTGGATAACGTTCAACAGCAGACGCAAGTTGAGCGGCAAGCGCGATAACACAAGTATTGGAAGACCCAAGGATGTGGTTTAACTCCTCCAATTTTTCCTTTTTGCCAGCCATTAAGAGACCAAAATGAGCAAGAAATGAATGCTCTGCTCATTTGTTGTAATGTAGACGGTGGGAAGGACTTCGGCACAGGCGATGTCGAGCGGGCTGTTTCGTATTGAAGATATGCACACGAAGAAGCTCGTGGCAGTTGAAGAAACCTTTGACCATGAAGTACTTCATCAACTTATTGCGTTTTAGCACCGACTCGAGTAAATCTCTTAGATAACAGGAGACTGGTGCTAACAACGTCTGCCCAGTGCCGAAGCCGTCATCTGGAAGAGCGTCAAGAGATTCGACAACCCTGGATACCTCACAAATATCATTACTGATGTTTGTTGGATGACGCTCATCTCAAACGTGCTTGCGGGCTTCCCATCTGGTGGGGCTCATATTCGAATCGTTGGGTACGCCCTTCGTTTCCGTTCATCTAATAGCCTGCCGCTCTCTGTGCTAGCAGTATACCATTCACCCAAGATGAAAGCCTCACTGTACCAGGCCTAGCTATATCTGGCTCTTGATACATTGTGGTACTCTAGGTTAGCTTACTGTTCGCCTTGTGGTATGCCTGTGTGTATACCACGTCTCCACCCCCAATTTATCATATTCCTCTGTCAAAGCCTTTCCCATCCTGATCGCGGTAACGTACTGAAACCGAGGTGATCAATGACCATAAATATGTATTGAGATGCTAGCAATAGCACTACATCGGTGACATTTAAAGGAGAGGGAAGTGCTTTGCGAGACGCTGGGCAGTAATATTCCTCTCACAAGAATGACATGCCTGATTTCCTAAAGGCGAATTTTATGGCGTAGACATTGTGGAGGATTGCTGTGATCATTGAGCACTCAAATTAGGAGACATCGTAGGCAGCCGTTATATGGGTGAAAACTTTCATCGACTATGGCATAGGAGTATTTTATTGACAACAGGATAGAGTAAAAGAAAAGTTTAATGGCCCATAACCTCCTCCCAATTCTTTCTCGAATCTATTGTGCCTTTGACGAGACGATCTCTGCAATTTTGTCAGTGAAATTCTGGGTGAAATGTAGAAAGATACATACTTTCAACATCAGCAATACTCTGCTGTAAGATTTGTTGCAAAACCTTGGGGTTCTCTAGTTCCTTCTGGATCTTGGCGATGATGCTGTCTGAAAGTTCCTTTTGTTGACGGATCTTGACTTGTCCCTCGTATCTAACCCATGAATCGAGAACAGACTTGGCCTCAGCAGCGAGAGCAGTGGTTTGTTCGAGCTCATAAGCCTTAGCCTCGAGTTGTGCGGTTTCCTATAATTTTTCCATCAGTCCGAGCTCTACGATATACCCCGCATTCCCTTCCATGACATACCTTGGAGACCTCGAAAAGAGTCTTGGTGATATCAACAACACTTCCCAATTGCTTGACGCTGTCAATTCGTGTCTTGACTGCCTCAGTGTGGTCGGCACGAGCAGCGTTCAAAATGTTCTTGATTTTGTTGACTTGCCCATCAGCCCACTCCGAATACATGGGTCCACCATACTTGATAACAGCTCCCCAAATACTCAACAAACAGAACATAATAATAGTTTCTTCGTTCATGACATAGTATTCGTTGCTAAGAGCATAGATGGAAAGACCGGCAGTCGAGGAAAGAATTGCGGTCTTGGAGACGAGAGAGCTTCCTGGTAGCGAATCAAGAATTGATTGCGCCTTCTTTTTTGGGTCCTCCGCTGGTACATTGGAAGCTGATCGCGAGCTCGAGATCGATGTGAGGGCCGGAAGGGTACGGGTTGTGAGTGCTGGTCGAAGACGAGCGGCCCCTACGTTATGTCAGTCGTCGCGATCCACAGCCATTGCACTCAAAATTTCAGGTGCAGCATTTTCTCCATACCTAAGGCGCTTCTTGCCAATCTTGATGCCATTGTGAGGGTGAGGGGAGATGATGTAGAGCTTCACAACTTGCTTGAAGGGCTTGAGACGAGGTTCTTTCGGAATTCGCTTCATCGTTGACGTCACGTGCCGGAGCACAATCTTTCGCTCTAATGCATGAATGTCTGAGGCAACAAATTTTTTGAGAGTTCATGGATTTTTATTTTCGATAAGAACTGCAGAGATAGAGAAGTGATAAACTTCAAAAATCCATCTACAAAGCTCACCATGCCTGGCACAAAAATTGATTCAAGTCGCTCCGCTAAAAGAAAGAGGTCTGCTTCAGAAAAAGGATCATCGAAACGAGCACGATCAGAGAGCAGCGAGGAAGATCCCCAGGCGCAAATTCTCCTGCTTGAAAATGAGATTTTTGAGTCGAAGAAGAATTACAACAACATTGCAAGACTAATTGGAATCTCACGAGATGCATCTGAGGGTCCCGATGCCTCTATACTCGCTGCAATTTCATTATGTCGAGTTTTCACCAAATTGATAATTTCTGGAGCTTTGCAGAAAACAAAAGAGAGCTCGGAGAAGGAAATTGTAGTTATTCGATGGCTGAAGGAGAGATATTCAGAATATAAAACTGTATTGGTTGAGATGCTAGGGCAGGAGGATACTGCATCGACTGCATTGACCCTTTGCATGAGGATACTGAAGGTTGAGGGGCAGCATATGCGGAACGGCCAGGATTACAGCTTTCCTGCAGCATTCCTCACGGATATGGTTCAGGCACTGACACGACCTGAGAGTGACAGTGGCGCACGAAAAGAGTTTAGTGAGAGGTTTGTTGAAGAATACGACGACATCCGATATTTCACACAGGGGGCTATCCAGTATGTATTTCCTCTTGCATTGGAGTTGCAAATTGCTGACTCTGTAGAAAAATCCTGGGTGGTGCAGATTCCAGACCCATGAATGAGGACTCTTTTGATAGCGTTTATGAAATACTTACTTCAATTGCGTCGGTTCCGGAATCCAAGGAGGAGCTCGAGGACTTTTATGTACCAGCGCCGAAGCAGAAAAACCATGCTTTGTATTCACTTGCCCAACACAAGAAGCGCGCACAAGAAGCATGGCTAGCGGTGATGAAGATGGGCATGGACAAAGAAAGGAGAAAACTGATTTTAGCGAAGATCACCGACTGTATTGCGCCCTGGTTCATACAGCCCGAATTACTGATGGATTTCTTGACGGACTCATACAACTCTGGGGGTTCGACTTCTTTATTGGCACTCTCCGGTGTCTTCTATTTGATACAGGAGAAGAATTTGGACTACCCATCCTTCTACCGCAAACTTTATTCTCTTCTGGATTCAGGTTTACTACATTCCAAACACCGTTCGAGGTTTTTCCGACTACTAGATACTTTTCTTTCGTCAACCCATTTACCAGTGGTACTAGTTGCAAGCTTTCTGAAAAGGCTGTCTCGTCTATCTTTACATGCACCACCATCAGGAGTCGTTGCGGTGGTACCATGGATTTACAACCTGCTTAAGAAGCACCCGCAATGTCTATTTATGATTCACCGAGAGACAAGGGGAGAAGAAGCGAAAAGGCTATTGGAAGAAGAGGGGCTCGCCGATCCGTTCTCCATGGATGAAGAAGATCCCATGTTGACCAATGCTATTGATAGTAGTTTGTGGGAGATCGTTACATTGCAATCGCATTACCATCCAAACGTTGCAACGCTTGCCAAGATCATATCAGAGCAGTTCACAAAGCATGCATACAATTTGGAGGACTTTCTGGATCATTCTTATGGCAGTGTAAGTCACTCCCTCTGAGTTTTGCTGCATTATACTGACAGGATTGAATAGATGCTCGAAGCAGAGTTATCGAAGGATGTGAAGAAAATACCGGTGGTTGAATATGAAATTCCCAAGAAGATCTTCATGAAGCATGAAACAGATTCCGGGCTGGAAGATTCTCTACTCGTGAAGTTGTGGACCTTCAAGTAGAATAATGATTGACGCCTTCCCATGTTGTGCTACACTGCAAGATATCGTGGACGTTGGCATATATAATGCAATTACTGATTGCAAATTAATGGTGGAGAATAATTAAGGGGGCAGATCTCTAAATATTCTACCGTGCACATGCGACAACGCCTGACGATGAACCTCCCTACGCAAACATAATGTAGACAAGAACTGGCAAATACTCTTAGCAGTCCCCAAGCAGCCAGTGTTTTCTGTACATACAGCGAGGCCGGGCTAGACTTTCCTCGAATCCTCAACATCGTCCAGTATATCGCACTTCAAAGTTCTGTAGTTCGAAGACAGCAATATAGTAAAATATTTGGAATCTGAGCGTCGGTGATCCGGTACAAATTTGTAGAAATTTCTAGAGGCTACCCTGCAGCGCAGCATTGATGCCCGCGCTCAACAACAGACTACGCCCGCTTCTTACACAGCACCTCCAAACTATAGGATCTGCGGCAGCGACAAGTTGCGAATTTCTGCAAAAGAAAAATAAGCCTTACATGCCTTGTAATTGATACAGTAATGGCAGTCATCCTTGGCAGTCTCCGCGGATCAAAAGCCACACTGCATATTCACTGAGTGGCGACACAATTTATTACTCACAAGGCTACAAGCTGAGAGAGCGCAGCTCCTAACTGAATCGATTCAGAACACAACATCCGCAACATTTGCTTACTGAAATGATATGATAACATGCCTCTCCTCGATTTGCTAAAGAAGAAGGATAAGGTCGCAGGAAATGATGTGCAATCTCCACGCGCCGATCCAGAAGATGGTCCAGTTTTCACATTCATGAGAAGTGTAAGACAAGCTCAATTATATACCTCACTTCTAAGCATGTTTAACGAAACAAAAGGACACACATACGCAGGAAGTGATTTCACCTCCTACTTTCTCGTCCTCCGAGACTGATCCTCCCTTTGCCAAACGGTCTAGCCACGATAATCGCGCAACTCGTCTCTTTAGAGGACGACCGAGGAGCAATTCCGGGGAATCTGGGGTCTCTGGGGCTTCCGGCGCATCGTCCTCTCCTCCTCGTTCAAGCAACGTATCGGGTCCGAAAATGCCACATGGCACCAGAAAGATATCAGAGCGATTTGGTTTGAGAAAACACGAAGCAGGATCGTCGCATGTTCCTAGTGATCTACCAGAAATTACGGTCGAGGCGGCGATGGAAGACAAAGCTCGCGCCGAGGTACAATGGGAAAAGAGAGCTACAATACTGGCACAA
Organism: Clarireedia aff. paspali H2; assembly: GCA_026770245.1. Lineage (NCBI taxonomy): Eukaryota > Fungi > Ascomycota > Leotiomycetes > Helotiales > Rutstroemiaceae > Clarireedia > Clarireedia aff. paspali H2. The sequence continues at coordinate 160,117 of JAJCXA010000020.1, forward strand.
CAGAACGAGAGATCAATAAGTAGACCGGGTTCATCATATGCCTCATCCAATAATGGACCTTCTGGAGGAGCGCGCAGAGGCATAAGTCCAGGAAGGGGTAATGATGGCATTGTTGCTAGCAGGAATACGGATGAAGATCTTCAAGAGGGTATTCGGCTTCATGAATCTGGACAATTTGAGGAGGCAACAAAGATCTTCGCCAGACTGGCAGACCCAAATGGAGACAATCATGCGCTTTCTCAGATATTATACGTAAGTCTGCCAATATCCATCACCATTATCAACCAGGCCACGCTCAAGGCTGGGAAGTCCCAGCCATGGGAGTTTCCCGACATCATCATCCGGCATCGTTCCTTGTTTGCCAACAGTGACCTACTGTTCACTACTTCCCGTTCCAGCTGCTGATCATATTTACAGGGTTTGGCTCTGAGGTACGTCAAGATGGCCCCTTATGCGGCCTGCATCACACCGTCTGCTCGAGAGAACGAGGAAAGCCGTTCCCGTGTCAATTGACCTTTCTAATTGATGATGTAGACATGGTTGGGGTTGTCAAGCAAATCCAGCTGAGGCCGTCACATATCTCTCGGCAGCAGCATCAAATGCGGCAGCAAGTACGTATCTACCTTGCAATTTTCAGCACCTTTCATCCACACCTACGTCGTGACGATATCCCCTTATTGGTAAAGTACTGACTCCGTGGCCAAGTCGAGGAGTTGGTACTTCGAACCGGAAGTATGAAGGGAGGTCCTGCCAAGGGAGAGTTGGTTATTGCGATTTTCGAGCTGGCGAACTGCTTCAGAAATGGTGAGCACCCGTCTCTGAGTTGTCCCCTTGTTCCTGGCATTGTTCTGCCACGAATACAAAACTTTATTCCCATGAACCCTCTACTCTCTACCCTCTACAACCGTACTACACCCTTTAGCACGTTGAGGTATGGATTGCCTAATAGAGTAATACTGACTTGGATTATCTCTAGGCTGGGGAGTGGAAAAAGACCCAGTAGCAGCCGTGAAAGTAAGTGGAACCTGGACCATTGGGTCGGGGGAAAGCCCGCATGCGATTACTGACGTTGCCGTAGTATTATCAAACAGCTGCAGAGCTTGGGGATACAGGTATGCATCACCTTTACGCCTAACTCAATGGTCGAACCATTCACTCACTGGTATTACAGATAGTATGAATGAGGTGAGCCTACGAGAATTGGCTTTCCAAATTGAGGTTACATGATTGAAACTTTCAATTGAGGATTGATGCCGATTGCTACTCTCGCTTTACAAAGATCTGATCTAGACAAACTGACTCTTATGCGTCGTAGGTTGCATGGTGTTTCCTACATGGGTTCGGTAAGTTCGCTCACATTTTCCCATTCTTCCCCGTTCCCAAGAAACTCGTAATCCTTCGCAATTGCCTGATCTTAAAAGCAATGCTAACCACTCTCACGTTTGCCTCGTAGGTTGCAAAAAAGACAAAGTAAGTGAACCCAATCATCCCCCTACCCCAAACCCCAAACATCCGAGTTCACCAGCCTCGGTGGTTTTTACTGTGGCTTGTGCATGTTCCATTTCACACCTTGCATCTTGGGCAGCAACGGGGCCATCCTGCCTCTTGTCCTACATGCTACCTGCATCTGCATGTATGCATGTATGCTCAACCGAGTTTTTTCCATCCATAATTTCTTGATTTCTCCACCCGCAAACGATTCGTGACCAGTCATGAAGATGAGGCTCATTTTTCTATTTTCTCTTTTTTACAGTACCGAGCAGCGCAATATCTTCGCAGAGCCGAAAATGCAGGTGCGAAAATATTAGGCAACTCTTGGTGAGTGAGGTTCTATCTCTTTATTTTCTTTTGTCTTTTGCCTATTTTATTCGTTAGGTTCTCCATTACCTTCCCCTTTAGGCATGAGGCCTTGAGAGCATGACCTCTTCTACCCGTCTCCTTCTGACCTGACCTGACCAGACATGACCTGACCTGGTTACTGGCCTTTTGTACTTTCGTATTTTCTGGGCAATTTTTCGCGGTAGTCCCGTCTCGAGGTGGGGGTTACCAGACTTCAGTTGCATCGCCGGACGCAAAATCGTTGGTTGTCGTTGCTCCTTCGGCAATGTCGGTTCGGTCCTTAACCGACTAAAGAAAAGGACGGTTTGATTCATAACCCTTGTTGCATGATTATTTTCTTGCCTTTTCGGAACTTGTTTATGTTTTTGTTTTGCACTCATGCTTATTTGTTACCTCATATCACAGGATTTGGAAGGAAAAATATAATCCCAGATAAACCGTTTTCGGAATCGGGGATGGGAGGAGGGAGGGTGTTGTGAGTTGTTCTGGAAAAGAGAGAAATAAACGGTTTACTACTTTTGCATTAGTCCGACCCCTTCTTGTTGTTGTTTTTTCCTAATTTGGTAATTGTGTCTGCTTTTAGTTGGGAATTTGTCTCAGATGGGATGTGTGGTTCAGGTGTCTCGGAGTTCTTACTTCCTTTACTGTAGCTGGTATGGTATGGGGGGATACTATGATATTGTAATTCTCTCATCGATCCATTCACTCCAACGGACGAACTATAAGTGCTTTTTTATTAATTCGAGTCTATCTACTCCATTCGACTCGAGTACCTTTTGAAATGATTACTTTGCTCGCGATAGTTGATATGTTTTGACGCTATTTTATTATTTGCATATTTCCAGCGGTTTCCGAGTCAGTGTTCATTTATTTGGTCAGGGGATTATTGCACCACTGGTCTCCTAGGCTAGGCTTACGGCGGATAATTCTTGAAAATCATCCCCAAGAAAATGATAATAATCAAATGCCTCGAAGTATCGCGCGCAAGCGGCCCCGGTGATCTTGATCTTGGTCTTGATTTGATTTTATGACATGAAACACCATTAAATGCGTCTCGGGACAGAGTAGCAAGTCCGGCATGATGATCGGAAAAATCAAGTCATACTTTTTCTCTAAATCAAATCCCCCTCCCCTTCCCTCCCCTCACCTGATTTGCTCTTTCCGAGCAAACAAATCAATTGTTTCTCCTTCATCCGGCCCAGCCCCTCGAAGAAGGGAGCCTGGCTTGAGTGAGCCGGGGCTGGGGGCTGAGTGGTCGCTCGGTTGGAGAGCGAGAGAGCTACCGACTGTATCAAATCAATCACGTTCTAAGCGTGTTGATATCCTGTATCATGCTGTGATGTGGCACAGAACAGTACAGTACAGTACAGTAGCCGTACCATAGTAGCGGGGCGGAAAGGGGAGGGGTCGATGCGATGCGATGCGATGCGAGGTCGTCGTTCTTGTGGAGATTTTCTTGATTCGATTTGATTGATTGTTTGTTTCTTTCTACTTGGACGGATTTGTATTGATTTGACTTGACTTGACTTGACTTGACTTGACTTGACTTGGCGTTAGTGCTGCTACTATGGCGGTTTTGCTACGTATATTTTGCTGTGGATTATTGAGAATACCATTCATTCATTCATTTTATCTTTTTTCTCAGAGGCATGGTGGATTTTTCGTTTTGCTCTTTTGGGGCATTTCTACTTGTGGTAGTACATATGAGGATATTCTATCATCATATTATATTGTATTCTATTCTATTACAACCAAGATTCCCCCTACAGTAGCAAATCGGACTATAATAGCCACTTCGTACTGTACCTCGTTTCATCTGCATCTCCATTTTCCGTCTCATTTTTTGTGATGTTTACTAAATCTGGAAAACTACGGGGTCGGATACCTCCTCCCGAGTGTCGAGAGAGATCTCGCTCTTCCAGCCAGCTAGCCAAGCCATCCCGTCTGGGCGCAGCCTTCCTCCCGGCCCCGGCCCGATGTATTGCTTTACTGCTTCTATCAATCTTTCTCTGTCCTTCCTCCCTTTGGTTCTTTTCGTACGAGCTGAAAAATGCATAATACAGGTGAATCTGATGGATGGACGGATGGATGGGTAGATAGATAGACTTGACCGGGCGATCCTTTCTTCCTTTCCTCGCATCAGGATCCCAATCCATTGCGTTGGCTTGGGGTTTGGGATGCGCCTTGCTTGCTTGCTTGTGTAGACTTGTATTTGATTGATCCAGTTCAGTTCATCCATCCATCCATCCATTCATTCGTCCATTCTCCCTCCCTCCCTCCTTCACTCCCCTTCCTTCCTTCCTTCCACTTAACTAGCTCGTTAATTGATTGGTCCACCTCTCTCTCTCTCTCCCTCTCCCTCTCCCTCTCCCCTCTAGCTTTCAACACTGATACACACATACATTACATTCACCTTCCTTCCTTCCTTCCTTCCCGTGCGAAAGGCAGCGGGCGGGCGGGCGGGCGGGCTGGCGCATACTTCTACCACCAGCACTGAGCGAGCGAGGCTGAAGTCAATTTTGAGATACTGTACAGTACATCGCTTACGAGTGGAGCGGTTGACGTGAAACCCAAAAAAATGGTGCTCACCCCGGGCCCCGGGGCATACTTCCTTCGTATGTATGTATGTATGTATGTATATCTACGGCGCGGATTTCGGGGCAGAGAGAGCAGGAGGAAGAGAGGGACATGTTAAAAATAACGGGCGTACTGTATGTACTGTACTGTATTACAGTAAAATGTCTAGGGGGTGATTGGAATGGGATGGAATGAATGACTTCTCTCTCTCTCTCTCTTTTTTTTTTTTTGGTACAGTAGTTACTGGGATTCATCAAAGATAGATAGTTAAGTTACTTGTTGCCAAATTAAGTTATCGATCTATTTTTGTCCAATCTATCTTACGGTATCTACAGTACATTTGAGTAAGGAAGTAAGTGAGCACTGAGCTTAGGTTAAGTTAAGTTGAGTTCTTACATACATATATACATACATACATACATACATACATACATACATAAAATACGATTTCTGGAACCGTTAACTCAGTTAGTTGGGACTTTTTTTTTTTTTTTTTTTTTTTTTTTAACGAGGCCCATTACATGGTACATGTATGTAAGTGTCTGGGTACCGAAATGGGAAAATGTGGGTGGAAAAGAAGGGAGGAATACATCCAACTCGCTATGAAGGAAGGGGGGGTCTCCTCGCTTGAGGGACGGACGCAAAGGCTAATTTGATGATGGGAGTTTCGATTAGCGTTGAGTTAACTTAGTTGGTTTGGATGTATGTATGCATGTAGGGAGGGAGGGATCTGTTTACTTGGCGCTTGGAATGATATGGTATGGCGTTGGGGGGGGGGGGGGCAGAAGATGCGACGACGGCGTTGGGAGGATATGTAGGCGGATGGAGATAAAGATGGAGATGGAGGTTTGGTTGAATTTATCGATATTGTCTGTTTGTGTGTCTGGATGTATGTATGTATGTATGTATGTATGTGCATGCAACGCGGGAAGGCAGGTAGAAGGGAAGAGATTTACAAACAGCTCAACCAGAGCTGCAGTACAGTAGCATACAGGACGGTGCTTTGACGTTACTTTAGTGTAGATATGTGTATGTAAGTACACATTGTCAAAGTCGACGGTGCAGTGCAGTGCAGTGCAGTGCAGTATCTCGGGTAGGTAGGGTATAGTAGATAGTATCTATATGGGAAGATGTCATTTGTATGGAAGACTGCAATGCCATTCCATGGCTGCGACATGTATGTATGTATATGTGTAAACTATATCCCGTCTACTAGAGACGAAGCGAAGGGATGCAATAGCCTACATCTCCATACTATACCACGGTAGTTTAAAGAATTCTGCAAAACCATGAGACGTGCAGTCCTCACCGCCTGCAACGAAGAGTTCTCGAAGCATTCGAAAAAAACCCTCCCTCTTCCCATGTTCATACGCGTATCCGCGTCGTACAGTATTCCATACTGCATTGCAGCGCAGTGCAGTGCATACACAATCGGGGACGAGGTAGCAGCAGAGAATGCATGCGTAAATACCAAGTGGAGTGAAGGGGAGAAACAAAAAACTGATGATGTACATACGAAGTACATACAGAGAGACAACTAGAAGCGCGGCGGTGAGCAACGTACACTGACTCGACGAAAGTCACCCGGAGAATATGTGAGTGGATGAGACGGGTAAACGAATCCTGGGGATGTGAAAATTTTCGCAAGGGAAAGTGGGGTCGTCGTTGATGACGATGTCATATGTATGTAGATGTACATGCGATGTACTGCGATGTACTGTATATGCGATGCTATGCGAGGTCATGCTGAGGGTAATAGGTATAATGAGATAGATGATAGTTAGTGACGGCAAAGAGGAAAATGGCATAAGGTAAGTCAAGGGTCTTTTCCTACTTTTCTTTCTAGCTTAGAGCCGTCATTCGTCTGGTCTTTTTCCTCTTTGCCAATCAGCTAGTTAGCTAGAGCTTGGCTATGTAGAGAAGTGGAGAAAGGCTAGCAGCTACAGCAAGTACAGATGGGAGTATCCGAAAAGCTAACCATCTTCGCGCACATATACATACAGTAGCCCGATGACGTGAATGGCCGTAATCCGAAGCTACAGCATACATGCTGCATGTCAAAGAAACATGAAACGCAGAGAAACATGAAACGAAACTAACAAGTAACACGTATACGGGGTAAGAGGACGAAGGGGAAAAAATTGGGTACAAACTCGTACTGGTAGATCCTGGTACTGCGTTTCATGTTTTGGAGGGGCAGAGGGGATGATTGGATGATAGAGGATGATGGAAGGAAGTGGTACGATGATACGAGAGACGTAAGAGTGGAGCTGGGGGACTTTGGGGAAGGAAAAACCGTTGTGTTGGTGGGACGAGATTGGTTGATTGCGGAGGAGGATGATGGGTTTTGTGGGGAGCCGGAGGGGTTTGTATCGTGAACGAGAACAAGAGAGGATTGGGCGATGACGAAGATTGTTTGGTTGGTGGAAGAGAAGAAAACGGACGGCAGGGGAAGTAGCGATGGAACCCATCATGAGATGAGCAAAAACATGTGAGCAAAAACATGTGAGCAAACCTGAAAGGAATATTGCACTATGTCATACGAACCATACATATGTCATATGAACCAGACAAATGTCATAGCAGTGAGTAAGCAGTAAGTCGTAAGAGATCATATCGAATCCTCCTCAAAGTCATTGTTAGCATCGTAAAAAATCACATCACATAGAATCATTTCTGCAAAAGGAACTGAAGTTTGGTCATGATAATCTCATGTTTCTTCTGTTTTGTATTGTTTTTTCCTGTCTGTTTCTTGTCAAGGGTGAAGTTAAATACATAGTACCCTCCCAATAACCACATCCAAATCCTTTGACAATTAGAATGAAGGAAGTAAATACAAAAAAAAGCCAAAAGAATAATCCTGAAATGAAAAACAATCCACCCATGTCAAAACAAATTGACAATTGAAATCCGAGAAGAGGTATTTGGATAGGAAAATCCCGATGGTGATACGTTCGGGCCGGTGTGAGTGCTTCGTTTTGAACTCATGATGTGCTACCGTGAGGTAGAAATCATCTTCTTGTCATGATTCATTTCTATCATGACGCGGAAGAATAGACTCCATAAAACTGTATATGCGTGTATGCGGAATCATCGATCGTGGGTAGATGTAAACGCTCCGTGAAAGCAAACTTGGAGGGGGTATTTGCGTGAAAGAATTGCGCGAGATAAATGTATCTTTTTTAAAGTCGTAGTATTGTAATACTCATGAAATGGTTCGTGATAACGTTGTCGTAATGATAATATAAGTAAAAAGGAAACTTGGTTGCTAGGCATAGCGTCTTTGTATAGGGTATGTGTAACCCATCCCTTCCAACCCTTCCGATCCCGTCCAGCCCAAGAGAATCAAATCCCCTCCATTAAGCCGTCCAAAATATACAATACGTATTCCCCTGTCCAGCTGCGAGCTGATGTTCGTCTTATGACTGGCGAAAAGTATAATGAAGTGAAAATAAGAAAATCCCCAAGTTTGATGACCCGTCGCTAACTATGATCGATGATAATGCAATAATAGGAAATAGACAAAAACCAATTTGCTAAACCAATTGCCCCATAAACCATAAGCCGTGAAGCCATTAATGAAAATCCAAAAGCAAAAAAGATCAAACGCTCGCTATTTCGCTGCAAAACAAATAGAAAGTAGAAAAACTCCAGAAGAAAAAGAAGCTGCGTGAGCAACAAAAGTCTCTGATCGCAATGTAGCCGTAAATCATGAAAGCCATGAAGATAAAACCCGTGGTTAAAGATGTTATTGAAGTGGAATAGGTAAAACTTTTTTTTTTTGGGGGGGGGTTTTTTTTTTGGTGTTTTTTTTTTTTTTGGAAGAAGTTTGGTAGAGCTAGTTTAAGCCACTGATGAATCGCACTCATCTTGACCATTCCTGGAATTGCATTCCTCGACGAGCTTGGCGAATCTCCTCACTACTTCACTTGGAACTTGGTCCCAGAGTAATGAGCGAGTATAAACTTCTGCGGCCGATTTCTTGGAGTTCAATCGCATAGCTGCAAGTGATTCACCAAGGTTCTTTCGTCCTTGAGAAGTTGAGCGAGTCGCGGGGGCATTTTCGAGGAATTCAGAAGATGTCAAACCATTGTATTGTGCGGCAGACAATGAAAAGACTTGTTCGTTGCTCTGTTCTTCGGTGGGTTGCGATAGAGAGTTGGCAAGATCTCCAAGAGTTGAAGATGTAACACCAGTCATCGCACTACCGCCCATAGAAGGAGCTTGGGAAGTTGACCAGGAACCAGATGGGAGAGGAGCGATTGCGTTGGCGACATTCGAGATACCAGAAGCAGAGTGTTGAATGCCAGCATCCTTGAAAACATCCTCAAGGAGTGATGCGGAAGCGGCACGAACATCATCTGGCATTGTTGGAATGCTTGGGGAAGTACCCTTGGAGGCGACAAAAGCACCAACGAGGAGCAACATCAAGAGTAAACCTTGGGCAGCGGGCTTCTCGGGTTCGCTTAGAAGGGAAGTCTCGGCCTTCTTGGCGGGCACCAAAGAGTTCTCAACCTTAACTTCAGTCTCCATAGGGAAGTCGTTAAGGAATGAAATGTTATCCCAATTGCCGTCCATGTTCAGTCCGTCAATGTCAGAGTAATCAGCAGAGAAGCCGGTCGAACTGGGGACAGTCGACATAGCGGTGCTCTCCATCTTCTGCATGTGCTCGGTGAGGACGCTCACTTTCTTGCGGAGGTCTCCGGTTTCGAGGGTGTGTGTTCGCACCATCTCTTCCTTCTCCATCTGCAAAGCTTCGATGTATTGTTGGTAGTGTTGCTCTTTACGAGCAAACTCATCCAAAGCAAGTTTCGCTTCAGCCAAGTCCTCCTCAAGGTCGTTGATCAAAGCAGTGTAGTGCTTCTTCTCATCCTCGAGACGCTCAGTGTGTTGCTTCTTTCGCTGACGAGAGTCGAGCCTGTGATTGTTATTAGTGATGAGCGTCGAGCACGCAGCGGGGGAATTGGGTAAACTTACGCAGCTTGTCTGTTTCTCAACAATCGCTTTTGTTGCTTGAGCTCCTTGATCTCCTGCTCGTCGGTTGATTGAGCAATGAGCTGATCGATGTTGGTGAGGTTTCTCTCAGCTGGGATGTCGAAGCGAGCATTCTTCTTTCGGATTCCATCACCTCTTCTGGTCATCTCAGGATGCGATCGCAGAGTTGGGCTATGTGGTCGCATACGTTTCGGCATGCGGTGGTCCATAGCGTCGGTCACGGCCCAATCCTTTTGTGGAGAAGGGTGGCTTGAACCGTTGTTTGCGTTTGCGGAGAAGATGGGGAGTTGATGGTTGCCAGGGTTGGTGAATGGAGTTTGAACTGGTCGTTGGAAGATTGGGACATTGACCTCGAACTCGGATGGAAGCCCATCGTGGCCTTGCATGGGTGTGCTCATACCCGAACTGTTTCCCATACCCCATCCGTGGCTTGAATGACCGTAGGTGGAGTTCTGTGCAGCATCCATACGCATGAATGGGTTGTTGCTGTTGTGCTCGACGAAAGGATTGTTGGAAGCCATTGGTTGCATATCAACGTGTGGTTGCCATTCGTCACCCTTGGGCGAAAACAAGGTGGAAGAGACAGCGAACGATTCCCTTCTGCTGTTGCCCATGGGAGGGGTCATCTCTAGGCCGGAATCTAAAGCAGAGTGGTCGAGAATGTTCTCATCAAGAATGCTTCCTTCTTCCTCCTCAAAGTAGTTGTGGGTTTGGGTGTCGAGCGATAACGACGATTGACGGTAGTAGTTGTGCATTGAGTAGGCGGCCATGGCGAGTAATTAATATATTACTGCAGGATGGGATGTGCAGGAGAGGAGTTGATGTATGTATGGTGGTGGTGATGTGAGGAAAGTGGGTTGGTGGGTTGGTGGGTTGTTTTATAAAAGAGGTGTGGGCTGAGGGAGGAGAAGCGAAGGTTATTTTCGGAAGAGATGGGGTAATTGATAGTGATGGGCGATAGTGGCGGTGAGTGGAAGATAAAAGTTATCGGTCGTCAACGATCACGAAAACTTGAATTATCGGGATAGAGGAGTAAAATGATGATGGGGATGAATGTTTAAGGATGATGAAAAGGATGATGAAGAAGAAGAAGAAGAAGATGTCCCGGGTGGAAAGATTGTTTTGATTCTCTCAAAGAAAAAACAAACACGGGAAGAGAGGGATCTTCTGTGGATGTTGTGGTTGCGGTGGTTGATGGGTAAAGAATTGATCTTTGTGATCTTCGAAGGGGACCTTTATGAAGTGGGAGATGGACAGTAGATATGTGAGAGGGACAAGAGGGACAGAGGGACAGAGGGACAAGAGTGGTGGATGGTGGATGGTGGATGGTGGATGGTGGAATCTGGTCTGGGTTCCGATATGATACGGCAGAGACACACAAACAGAGGAGGAGCTGATGGATCTCTGGGTATGGGTTTGCTAAGGTAAGGTCGGGTCTGGTGTGGTGCAGTTTGGTGTAGTTTGGTTTTTGGTGCAGTTTTTGGTGCAGTTTTTGGGTGTAGTCTGGTTTGGTCCTTGGCTGCTTTGGTGCTTGTCTGCTTTGGTGCTTGTCTGTGGTGGTACTTGGGAGGGCCAGGGGGGGAGCGATGGGTCCGCTTAGGCGATGTGGGCACGAAAGGCCAAGTGGAGTCTGGAGGCACAAGAGCTTCGATTCGGAATGGGTTGGTGGGCTGCGATGCTGTTGGGTCGTATGGTGGTCGGAGTGGTCGTGCAGAATAGCGCAAGCAGCGGAGCAGCAAAAAGGTTGGATGGCTTTTAGCTGCAGTAGTCCCGAGCACCCAGGACAGAGAGCAGCCAAGAGGAGTCGACGAGAGTCGACGAGAGCAGAGGCTGGTCGAGCAAGGTATTTCCTCTCCCAAGCACCGCACGCACGGCAGAGGAGAGCCGAATAAAAGAAAACTGGAGCCCGCGGGAAATATGCAGGAAAGGATAAAATACCGTTAGCAGCGTTAGTATCGGCAGCATGGGCATGCGCATTCGCATTAGCATGGGCTTTATTAGCATTCGCATTAGCACGGCCATTTCCTGGTGGCAGATGAGATGGGATGGACTGGGAAGCATCGCCTTGGCGTGAAAAAGGGAAATAAACAAATCAATAAATAGCATATAAATACACAAATACACAAATACACAAATACACAAATACACATATATATACATACATATATATCTACATGCGTAAACATAAATACACACATATATACATGCATGCGTAAATTACACATTATAGACTCTACCTTGGACGACTAAACTCACTTGTGGACTGCAGTAAAGTCTTGGATGGGATGGAGGGGGGAAAGCTTTCTGACTGGGAAATGGGAAATGGGAAATGTGAGAAAGTTCTGCAACTTCTGCAACTTCTGACTAACCACTTCGTGCTTGTAACTGACCTAAGTGACTAAGTCCCAAGTGCGACCTTACGCAAAGCGGAAATAATAAAACTCAAGTGAACAATTTCGGAAGAAACATACATGCCCAGATGCGCAGAGTGACAAACGTCCCAGAGCATCGTCCATCCAGGGAATCCAGGGAATCCAGAGACTCCAGAGGATCATCCCTCATCCCACATCCCACATCCCACCTCCCATATCCATCTCTATTCTACTATGTATATGGCAAGTTCCTCTATCCCCACGAGAATGATTCAATCCATATGGAAAGGGAAAGGCACCAGACCTTGCAGAACTGAGAAAGGAAAATAATCGACGTTGGACATCCAAAAAAGTAAACAACACTAATGTCAGTCTACTGTAAGTCGACTGTAAGTCGACTGTCAGTGTAAGTCTAAGTCTGTATGTGTGAGAGCGGGAAAAAGCAAAGGCAAGTGCGGGTGCTAATGATTTACCTACGTGCAGTTGCATGACTTTTGCATCTCTTTTGTGTCGCCATCTCATTCCCGTACCATACCATACCATACCATACCATACCACTACCACATATGAACGTTAGCAACAATTTGCTCCAAATAAAGTATTACTTGCTGTATGTACACAAGTCCAATGTACAAAGAGGTAGAGCACAAGTCCACAAGTCCGCACCTGCGCCGTAAGAGATCCCGGCCGGGTCAGAGAAAACGTGGGGCCGTCGTTTGATTGGTGAGATTGCTTATTCATGCCTTGTCCCCATGGATCAGCATGACCGGCTGAATGAAAGGAAAAGATAAAAGCTCGGGGTAAGTTAGTCCAGTACTTACATGGGAGAGTTAGTCCACCCTTTTTCCTCTTCTCCACCATCGGCAATCTTTCTTGGAATATTCTACGACCGCACCTAAAGCACGATATGCGATGTGCGATGTGCGATGTGTGACGGATGTGCCATGTCCGATGTGCGATACGGGTAGCCAGGCGAGAAGGAGACCTCCCTAGTCATTCTGCTCTGCACTACGACCTGCCACTATCTTGTGTTGGGTAGTATTCACGACTGAATCATTTCATTCACTTAACGCTTAATGGAAATGCTTTCATAAAATCAAAAAATAATCTTGGGGTTAATCACAAAATAATCACAAAATAATCACAAAACGAATGTCATGAGGGATGGGAAACCAACATCAGAAAACTAGGGTTCTTCTCTTGGCTCCTCTGCATTCCCTGCTCCTACATCAGGTTGGGCATCTATGGATATCAAGAAAGTGTTGCATGCTTCCACCAAAAGATTGAACGACGCCGATAGGTTGACTATCCTCGATCTTGCATGGCTCTGTTTTCTCGATCCTGGTAGGGATTTAGCAGCAGCTGTCATTGGGAAGTTTGAACCCCCAAATCGACTCAAAGCAGAATAATTCCCGTCGTCCCGTGAAATGCTCAACCCTAAGCTTGGCTCGTATGAAGACTCACAACCACCAATCATTGATTTGAGGCAATCGCCTCTTCCCTCAAAAACGGTCACTTTACGGATCACGCGTGTCGCTCATCATGGTAAACAGTGCCTGATTGGTACGTCAATAGCCAGGACCTATCATTATTCATCCATTACTCGTACGACGCAAAAACCCTTCCCTCGTCTCCCCTTGAGCCGTTCGCTAACCCTCTTCTGTAGTAGTTTGTCCGCTTCTAGCCACATTCTTGTCCTCGGGGTGCCAGAGGGAAAAAATAAAACTCATGATCATGGTCAGATCGTGAAGAAAAGTCAAAACTGACGGTGCAACCAGAAATTGAGCAATCGCATGCCGTCATCCCACCCAACCCGCCGTCTTTCGAACTTTCGCTCACCATCTCGGGGCCGGGCCATCCCACTCGGCGATCGGTCATCCTCAGGTGCGGGTAGCTAGCAGGCCCCCTTCCCATCCACACAATCGCTTTCCTCCCCCTCTTCTTCATCACAAACAAGCCGGCCGCGCGATGTGGCCGCAGATGCAGTATCTCAATTACGAAAGCCTCAGAAGCCATTGTCAAGCCTCAGATGATAGGTGATACAATTACTTAGCTACCTACCTAATCAAATCATCTTCTGTGCCCAATCTAACTCCTTTCTCATTACACGGACGTGGGAGAAGGCAGGGCAAACGCTTCATTGGCGACAGAAGCATGCATTCGCACGGTACACACATCCCATTCCCGTAGGCTTAGGCTTAGGCGTAGGAGTAGGCTTCCACATACTGTAGTAAGAACATGGTGGTACTGTACACTTCTACATGCTGAGCCTCTGCCCAGGTGGATACAAACCTCGTCTCCCGCTGGGTGGTGCCGGCATCGCAGCGCAGCAGCAGCGGGAAGAAGCTCATCGGACGCGACAGTGGGAATGCAGACCGATAGGCAAGGTAGGCACAAATCAACGTATCTGTATCTGATCTGTAACTCGTAGTTTATGCTCACTCACACCACCCACACAACCTGCAAGGTTCATAAGTCAAGCAACCCTCCTCTATCCAGGTAGTTGTAGGGCTAGTAGCACCGTATGTCTACCTAAACAAGACTCTAGCAAGGACTGAAGCAGACCTTGTTTTGGGACGAGTTGAGACGAACGGGTAGTTCTATCGGTGAGAGCCCGAAGAGAACGAATGCGAGCCTTGTACTCTCAATGTCAATGCCCCCCCAGCCGGCCTTTTCCCGTTACCAAGGTCGAAAAAGAAAATCTCCATCGTCATTTGGAAATGTTAAAGCCGTCGGCATATAGTTTCAAGTAGTATACAGTGACTAGACATGAATGAAATTTTCGGAAAACCCATGACTATGTGCAATCGAAACCTAGCTTACTCCGCTCCGTCGAAATGAAAAGCTCGCAACCTCATAAGGCGCATGAAATGCTTGCGCGTATGACGGCATTCCAATTTATTTGGTTTTTGTTCTTGGTTCTCGACGCACAGTAGAACGTTAAGAGCGGGCGATATATGAAAACTAGGAGGGGGAGCACCTGGGAAGGGGAAGCTTTGATCAAGAAGAACGACCACGATCATCCACGCAACTTCTGGTTTTCGATTCGGGGCTCGGTACGTTTTTCGGTCTAGAATGTCGATAGAATCTTTTTAGAAGCTTTTTTATCTCGCTCGCTTTGCTCAGAACCATCGGATACAGTACTGCTGGGTTGAGTGTTGTTAGTACGGGAGTATTGTTATTACCACTTCAAGGGTTCTGACTTCTAGAGAGAGAAATATGAACTCTGCACCCTGCCCACCACTCATAGACGGTGGTCAATGTTCAACTTCTTTGCCTTCCTCTACGCATGTACAAAGTACCTGAGTGGGTTAACCCTAAGGCTAGTCCACCAGTCCACCAGTCCGCAAGCTCAATCCTGATTTTCCATCATGCACTCCAATTGGAGAATTCGAGAATTCGAGTGGCTGGGGATTCTGCCTGCCTGCCGTTCGGACTACTACTTACGGCAGAGGATGATGAACATCACGAAAATATCGAGGAAGCTGCTCGTCGACTCGACGCAATCGAGGGGTACGTACAGTACGACGCGTATCATGAGAACCATCAAACTCCTTTGGACTTGCTTGAGCCTCCGCGACCCCGTCAAACCGCAGGCCGGCGCCATTGTCTGGGCACTCCGTCCTTTCATGCCTCTTAGTGGAGAGGACCAGGAGAAGAACTGTCAAATGGGACTACCCGCGCAGCCGCGGGATACAAACTTTCCCTTTTTCCCTCTCCAATCGATCCGTGTACCCAAATTTTCTCCTCTTCACCGCATATTTGCATTTAGCAACATCATGTCTAAATCCGAACCTAGCTTCGGGAAACAACCAGGCGAAGCGACGAAAGCCACCAACCATGGGAGATCAGGGAACAGCAGGATTGTCGGTCTGTGTTTCATGTTTGCCTATGGCTTTCGTAAGAAAAAAGAAGATGCTTTCCCCCCCTCCATACAGGACGAAGCACTAAGAAAGGAAACCTCAGATAGCTCTTGGGTTCGAGCTGAGCGGAATATCGTGAATCGTTATGTTTCTCAGCTGAGTGATGTTCTTGATCAAAGCTTTTCTGGGCGTTGTTATGGAGCACCGTCCTAACGCCTTTTGTTCTCATCCTGTTATCACGAAGCTCCCTGATATCACTAATCGGCGTCATTGAGGATAAACTCTAAAGTGGGCATTGAATATGGCATGATGAGACAAATTACGAGTTTATCTCAGAAAGAAAGAGGGTAAAAAAGAACTCTCCGAAAGATAACCGGATGTGTGATCGCCTGTCTCGTTTCTATCCCTCGTGTCCCACCAATCCATGATCCTCAGATCTAAACTCTGGTATCCACTTCATTGTCTTTGAACTATGTGGATAACTTGGACTAACTAGCTACTTTTTCCAGTGCAAATTTCCCGTGATCTGCTCATCCGCCATGCGAATGTCGTCGCATGGCTCCAGATGTCTCAATTTTGGAGCTCCTCTGTAGTCTATGCTTGGGGAGTTTGTACTTCATAGTTTCATAACGAATCACCTGATTTCCCTCCCATGAGCTTGTCTTCAAGTCGCCGAATCGGCATCTCCGGTCTGGCGCTTACGTTTGCTTGCTGGGGTCGTTCGTTGATGGGCGTCTGTTTTTAGACATGGGCCTGCTTCGGCGAGGAATAGTACGTACTCTGGTTGGTGTAGCTTTACGGACTCTGGAGGAATAGCTGCACTGTCAAGAGTATCAGCCAGATGTTTGCATAGAGGAGTTGGAACCCATTCGTGCTGAGTTCCTATATGGAAAACAGACTCTGCACTCAGCATTGTTTCCTTGTATGAAGGATTTCTTTTCAGTTTCATCGTGCAAGGACCTTGGTGGCGCCACCCAGAATAGCAACAGCATTGATAGCTAAAGAGGAGTAATGGCGTCATGTTGCATCTGAAGAAGTTCATCGTGCAATAATTTGGCGGTGAGTCTCACTCGACTTCTGCAATCACTTACGCAGTGCAGGCAATTTCCAACGGTTTCTTCTGTCAGAGCTACTGCCTCAACTGTTGGTATCCATCATAGTGGGGGAACCGAGTAGGGCGAAGTGAGGAGTGCTTCCCATATTGGAAAGTCGGCGTAGTACTCCACCAAGGGATGGGGTGCACCACACCGACAGGCTTTCCATTGCTTGACTTCCATCATATCATACTGATACAGCTCGACTTGGCTGAAGTAGGATAGAATGTCGTCCTGCTTAAGTCTCAGTTTGGGGGAGTAGGAGCCATGGTAAGTGAAGTTATAGAAGCACTTTCCATAGCTGCTAGCACTTGCGAAGTCTCTTGTCTGTGTAACCCATAATCTTCTATGCTCCTCTCACTGGTTGGCTCCTGATCTCCTGCTCGACACTTGAGAGAATTAGTAGTATTGGTGATGATAATGCGGCAGCTCCAGGCCAGTGCTCTTGGCCGGTGATAATGGTTTCTCATTCAATTCGAGTGCACGATGAATGAGTGCCATAGTAGTGACTCCGTGGGAAAAACCGCCGAGCAGTTCTTCTGACTCGACTGTAATACCACAAGCCCTATACCTTTCCCACCGGTTTTCCTTCCTGTACCGATTCGGCCCCGAGTATTTTGCAAGAGCTCTTCGTCACCACGATACCACCGCATTCCGTACCAAGAATGAACATACTTGGAATGTTAAGTAAATCAATCATCAGTAATTATCTCCTGGCTATTAAATTCATGGGTGTTGTGCTGATATCCAGGAGGACTTCTCTCCTGTATCTAAATTTCCAGAGGTACCACTCGCCTTGCGAAATAATCGAGTCCAATTGACGATTGTGGTGTGGGTCCTGCTAGAACCATATACCATCGAACGCAGGGTCGCTACTTACATTCTCTAAAAGGTGTTTTAACACTACCTGACAAGCCTGTGGAGTAGGTATGTTGGGCGAATTGTTTCTTTCGGACCACTAAAGAAGCGTTGGCATCCATCCGAATGATAAGTGCCTCTGTTTGATAATGGAGCTTTGCTTATGAGACTTGAGTCTGGAGATGAGATGTTGACGCGTGAAAATCATGGAATTTTCTGTGCTGTACTGTACCTAGCTCTTGGATCTATGCGAATTGGGTATCAAGGACCAAACCGGCGCCACTTCTCCCCAAGCTTGGGAGCCCTCTTGACGCGGTCCGTCTTCATCGTAGGATGGCTGGGCAAGGTCTTTCTCACGGAGGTTCCTCGCCCGCCACATGTCGGCTTGTTCGCCCCCAAGACGGTCTAGAAGAACGCAGCCAGAACAGGTAGGATGAACAAACCCGTACACTAGAACACCCCCTTCCCCGCGCTTATTCGCCAAACTCCCGTTCCTTAGCTATGAAAAGGGGGAAATCCTACCCCTCAATTGCAACAATGACCTCTCGTCTCATCCCCTCATATCAATCATCTAATATCACGACGTCGATCCCACAATCAACTACCGTCCGCTTGACTAGCTAGCGCCAAAACCAGAAAAAAGAAACGAACAACCCCTCAAAAACCAAGAATTTCGCCACTCACTCGCCACAGACAGACCACCACCCTATGTATCTTTTCCCCCCTTCCCTTGATCATTTCAATCTAGACTCGAACTTTGTATACGGTAGGGTTCGACTCGCAATTGACCTACCTACCTCACTCGGTCCGTCCGTACCTGAGTAATTCCCTAATCCAATCTCCCAATTCCCATTTCCCGGGAACCGGTGTCGTCACCGGCATCCCCCCCTCCTGCCTTCACCGCCGGCATAATATCCCACGCACGCATACAAACAATTTGCAAAAAAAATAAAATAAAAAAATAAAGTCAATTTGACCGATCGATCAATCAGTCCATCAAGCAAGCAAGCAAAAAGCTCCACCATGCAGCTGAAATCCTACCTGCGCTGCACTGTACGAGTCTTCTTCCCACGCGGTCGACGCGTTCGTGCAAATGAAATGGGTACTCCGTATAGTGGATGTACTCGGTCGGTCGGCCGGTCGGTTGGTTTGGTTGGTCGGCCACTCCACTCCACCCAGCCGGACGAACCCCATCCTTTGCAGAAAGTTTTTTTTTTTTCTTTCTTCTCTTTCTTTCCCGGAGCATGCAGAGCGGTGAGTAGCATGGGAAGGTTGTGATTGGGGAGGAGAGAGAGAGGGAGGAGAGACTAGGAGCGAGAAGAGGAGGGGGTTTCCGGATCTAAAGCTTTGTTTGTGCTACTTCGGAGAAAGCTAGATAGATTGATAGATTGATAGATGATGAATGAATGGCACGGGCCGTGGGTTAGCTAGTCTTCAGACTACGGATACTGCTACTGTATGGCGGGACTGGGCTAGTTTAAGTAGTAGAAGTATCAGTACTTCTTCTAGTTTGGGGAGTGGGAGATGTTGGTTTTTTTCCTTGATTATTGCGTTTGGATATATCGGATAGTTGTGGAGTCTGATATATCTAGGGGGGTAGAAATTTTGGGGACTCGATCTAGGTGATGTTTGAGACATTACCTACTCAGGCAAGTTAAGCTAGTACAAGTACGATAATCACTTGGACGAAGGCAAAGTACTCGATTGTTGCCAAAACAGCTCTAGGTAGGTAAGCACGAGTAGAAGTAGGTAGCTAGAACTAGTCCTTCCCCATGATATCGATCGATATCGATATCGATATCACCTGAAACTCGAATCATGTCTCTCGTCCGTCCATAGCCCATTCCGCTTTTCCCAATCCATCCCACTTCCTACCTCCAGCGTGCAGCACTTGGTAAAGTTAAGAGTCGTCCCAAAGCAAGACAAAAAGAGATCCATACAAACGAAACCGCATGGCATGGCATGGCATAGCATAGCATGAAGGCATCCTCTCTCACAAGCTACCAAACATTTATCTTCGCAAAATCCGGAGATTTCCACAAAACACAAGCGGATTCGTAATAAAGTTGAAACATTCAGATGTCGAAAGCAGAGACAGACATATCCATCATTCAGTCAATCAGTCAGTCAGTCAGTCAGTATCCATCTTCAACTCTAAAATAGCTTTGCAGCTTTGAAAGACCTGTCAAATATACATACAGCAACTTCCAAGCAACTTACCTGAAGGAGTAAGTAGCTAAGAGAAACCCCCCACACGCACGCCGGCGTCCTGTCCTGCCTGGACTCTTGTCCCGTTATGGATATACACTGCCGACTACTCACCCAAGTACCTGTACAGTACTCGGCATCATCATCCCAAGCGTGCAAACAACCAAGAAAAAATACCATACAGTGACCATGCGAACCTCACACGATCAAGCCACGCCCCCTCTCACGCGATTCTCTCCACCCACGCAGTATATCATAGTGGCGGTGTAGATATACAGACCTCCGTAGGTACATACTGTACATACTATAACGCCGCACCTAACCTCCCCTCCAAGCTTCTTCTATAGTGTTCCGTACAGTACAGTGCAGTACAGTGCAGTACAGTACAGTACAGTGCAGTGCAGTGCAGTGCAGTACATGCAAAGCGCAGTCTCGTACATACCCACCGGCACCAAAGCTCCAGTCGAGTCATGATCCCATCTGCAACAGTGCAGGCCGAGCAGGTCAGCGCCCCTCCCAAAGCGGTGAGTCTATGCACGCCGGGATGGGTGGCTATTGCGCTTCGCGGGCGAAAAAAAAAATAAAATAAAATAAAAACGTATTCCAAACTAAGTCACGATAACTTACTTAATCATGGAGGGAGGAGGAAAAGGAATGCATCTCATGTAGGGACTTGCGTAGTGCATGAATAAGACATGACGAGTCGGGGATTTTTTTCTTCTAGATTCTTACTGTACTTGGAGTGGGTTTTTTTTCTTGGTTGCAGATCCTGCTACAGAGATGCAGCGAAGGTGCAGAATGGTGTGGTATATAGGATGAGATTGACATATGTGGTTGGTGCGAGGCGATAGAAATACTCCATACGATACGATATACCTATGCTAGTCTAAGAAGCATGCAGGTATGCATATCTGCATCTGGATACGGACAAAAAAATAAAATAAAATAAAAATGAACAGACAGACATAACTCCCAAAGAGATCGATCACCAAGTCGGCGACAGGAACCCTCAAACGGAATATCCGAATCGAGTATTCCATCTCCCTGCCTACCCGGGGAAAAAAAAAAGACAAAGACAGTCGATCACTCTTTCCTAACAATTCATCTTTTTTCAACCCATGTTATATTATATTTAACTTCATCCTCCTCCTCCTATATTACCCCATCCGAACCCTTTACCCAAAACCTTACACGCCATTTCCAAGTCAAAGGTCCCAAATCCAGATCCAGCCATCCGGGTGGCCATCTTCGGAGAGGAAAAGCCGATTCTGCAGGTTGCAGATATCTGTTACAGATCCTGCAGGACGTTCCCATTCCGGACAAGTACGTTGTGCCTTTTCCCACTAACGGATACTTCTCAAGGTAAGAGGAACGTGATTTGAAGGAATGCGTGATCATCAAGATCAAGTGATATGGAATACGGGATGTGCAGAGTACAAACCTCGTATTGACTAAGGCGATCATGAAGATCAAAGTACCTTTTACGTTTGAAGATACGCTTCACTTGTAGAGGATTGGTCATATTGCACGATTAGGTGGGATATCTCATTGCTCCGTGGATACTTAGGAGGTTGTGCAGATGGACACAGATAGATAGGCACGAGGATGGGGATATATGGAACAAGTTGATTCAAATCAAGACACAGCCAGAATCAAATGGAGAATTGATCCAAAGGCAAACTTCATATCTTGATTCTTTGCCTCTATTTTCTTCCTGTCCTATGAAATTATATCTCTCAACGCCCTCAGGGTCCACTGCCCCAGATGCAAAAGCATGCAGACATCCAAATCCGGGTATCCCAAAACTAATGCCTGCCCATACTGAAACCACCCAATAGCCAATAGTAACAGGCAGCGGACTGAACGCCACCAAGGTATGTACGCATGTACTCATGAGATAGCGAAATACCAAAAGCAAGAAAAAACAAGTGCATACAAAAGAAAATGGGCATTTGCCTTAGCAGTTTCGATGACTTGATTTTAGGACATAAATATCCCGAATGCTTGGAAAGAGATCTTAACGTATAATCAAATCTATGTTAGTGGGGCCGTTGCTTAGGAGAAGTGAACATAATCCTGCTGGTTTGACATCTCAAGATCTTTGTCTTCGTCATCATTGCCGAAAAATTCTTCATCAATGGCATCTGAATCGACGTCATCACTATCAATCTCGTCTTCCTCTTCGCTTGAAATGTCACTGGAGTCCTCAGGAGAGCCTCCGGCATTGGCGTTTTTACGAATAACACTAGCCTTGAGACGATGGGGAAGTTTGCATCCCTTCGTGGTACACGATCCTGTATTGCTGTAATCCGGGCATTCGTGGACATGACGTTCTGTGCAGGTAGCTCCCTTTTCACAGTACCCATAGATCCCGAAAGAGCGACAAACCAGTGCTGTAGGTGACACATGAACATGTGTATAACGGCAATCCGGATTCGAACAATTTCCCTTGGCAAAATGCAAACAAGTCGGTGTTCGCTCTGGAGTTAGGTCGTGAGACAAGTCGCATGAGTCTCCGTTAGGGCATGAACCTTTGAGAAGGAAATCTTTGCATACTCCAACCTTTGAAGCATCATGAATGTAGCGACACCTTGGTCCTTTATTGCATGTACCTAGATATGATGTGGTTAGCTGACACCCAGATGGTTCCTCCTCTGTTGCACAAAGCGAAAGAGCTGAATTTTAAGGTTAAGGAAGAAGAGGTACCCGTGGTAGTAAATGATTTACACGGTTCGTTAATTTTGACGACCGTGGATTTCCTTGAACAATGCTGGTCAGTTTATGAAAATGCAACCCGGACAATTTCATTTTGCGCCATACCTAGTGGCTTTGACTATGCCGGAGCGATACATGTTTCCATTCTTGCTTCTATGGAATTTGACACCACCAACCAATGTAGTCTTCGGGGTGGCAGTTGCGGAATTGAGGTCGCCTGAACCAAATGAGCAAAATGAAACAAACGACAGTACCACCTTGTGGCTAGATGATGAACTCTCACCAGGAACTTTTACAAGTTTGCTGCCATTCTTGGTAACTTGAAATCGAATACCATTGACAACAACTTCATAGTTATTCGCTCCACTGGACTGTATTGCCGAAGAGCTTGTGCCATTGCCTATACGTTGCAAATGTCTGCTAAGTTTCAACTTTTCTCGATCATCTCGTTGTTTCAATCTTTGTTTTCTGGTCTCTTCGATAGCTCTGGAGCGAGTCTGACTGTCCTTTTCAAAATATGACTTATTTATTAACTGAAGATGACGGTCGGTTTTTGTAATATAACCTGTAGAAGAGGGAGTCTCGTTCTCGTCGTTGGAGGGCGTAACATTGCCTGTGTCCGGTTGCGATGGCGGGGTAGAAGTATTACCATTCAATACGAGGGTGCGATTTCGGACAATACTCGATTGTCGACCACCTCGATATCCTCTAGGGGAGTATGTGCCTCTGTAACTTCCGCGACTTGGTCTCCAAGCACTTGTAGCATAAGGGTGATATCCATGAGCACGGGCGCTATGGTGCGTGTGTGGTGTTCCATGGTTATTTGCGATCGCTGAAGAAGATGTTTGATCCTGTTGTTCGTACGGCTTTTGATTCTTGTGCTTGTTGATCTGGCCTGCATCTCACGTATTAGCTATGAATTAAAACCAACGTAGACAAAGAAAGAGGCCCTGAATGGGCAGTCATACCAGCTAACTGACTGATCTTTTCGAGAATAGCCTGGTCTTCTGAAGACATGATGTATTTCCTGTTTGTCAATAACAAGATCGCAGTTCGGCTTTGAATATGAGGGTGTAAACTGGTGTATATGATGAATACTGGAGGAGTGGAATATGGTAGAGTTTATTCGAAGCAGATAGACCGTCCTTGATAGGCTTTCTCGCTTAATTCTACGCGCTTATCACAACGCGCTTGTTTTCTAGCGCTTTACTTCCCAAAGGAACTCAGGTTCATCGTGTAGCAGTGATTGTCATATAGCACATACTGTGATCACAACTCACAGTTTTACTTCGTGAAATAATGAGTTTCTCAAAGGAGGATAGCCAAGGCCGGCTACTGTTACATGTTCTGAGCGATCTCAATATCAAATTTAGAGAAGTATCATGCAGGGAGGCAAAAAGTCAATGCAGCCAGAGACTATGTTCGTGAATCCCAGCTAGCTAAGGACTTTTATCGGTATTATTTCGAAAGAGGGCAAGTTCTACACATAAGCCTTAATGGCTGTCGTTTTTTTTTCTACCCCTAACCAAACGCCTGAACACCATGCGTCATAGTAATCTTTCAACCCAAAAGATGTCACTCCTAGACGAGAAGAACAGCATTAACGCATCCGTCATTTTCGGGATTGTTTGCTATTTTGGACAGTTAGTAGAGGTTCGACGCATTATGGTATGAAATTCAAGAGCAGGATGAACTCACTAATTTGCGCCCATCTTCCCCAGACAATTTTGCCGCCGGCCGTAGTCAACCCCAAGTCTGAGACGTTGACTTCAACGATAGTTCCTCGAGTGAGAACACCCAATTGTGTGTACTGTAGACAGTTTAGCACAGTCACTATAAGGACATACATTTTCAAGATCAACTTACCATAGGATTTTGTGGATTCTTCTTCACGCTGATGATAGGTAGCTGCACTGTTACACCAAGCTCGGGGTGGGTGACATTGGCCTGTATTCGTCAATATATGAGCTTTATCAAGAAACGGGTGAAGAACATACCTTCTTGTAACGCAAGCCCATAGGTCTGATGAAGCGCTCGTATTTGACAGGTCTTCTTGTGAAATCGGGACCGACAAAGGTTGGCTAGAATGAGCATTAGCAAAATTCCAAGAGAGCCGAAACATCACTTAGCATACTTTGGTAATCATACGCTTCCAGCCTTTCTTTGCAGTCTTCTTTCCGGTCTTGACCACCTTGAACATCTCCTCCTCCGCAATACCTCTGACCTTCGGTAACGGCACACTGAACTTAGCAGCTTTCTCAGCTCTCTTATTCTTGATTGCACTCGATAATGCTTTGGCATTGGTGGGATTCGATCGATCAAGTAGATATTGGGGCAAAGGCGTGCTTGAAGGTTCGCTGGGCGCAGAGGATTTGACATTTCGTTCTTCGTGAGCCTTGATCTGCTTTTTCATCTGGATCTTCTCATGATGTCTCTTCTTCTGGTATAATTTCGCCCGCAGGCCAGTCAATTTCTGCGCATCTTCAGAAGCTTTATGCCCTTCCCTAGCTGCCTTCTTTCGAGATCGTTCTTCGTGGTCGAGGCGGCGACCATGTAGCTTTCGCCACCTTTCCATATACTCATTTTGAGGCTAAAACGTACGTCAGTGTTATAATAGTAGTTAGGAATGAATTGGAACATACCATGATGAAGTATTGTGATGTGCGACTTATTCGTGGTTATGGTCAAAAAATTATTTGGCCGAGATTGAACGATTATCGATAACAAATTTCTTAGCGGAGAAATAAATCCTGCTTAGTCATCGAGAATTATTGCACAGCTTCAGACGGCAGACCTACATGAGAATCTATCTTAAAGAGGATCGTATCGTAGCGCTACGATCTCGAAATATATCATGTTCAGCAGAACAATCAGAAGATCCTTATTGGATATACGCACACCGAGTGCAACGCTTCCTCCTACTTTCCTCCTACCAAGCCGCGCACGATTCTTCAATTCTACCACACAACATGTTGAACCACCGGTAGAGGGAGCTAGCACTTCAAAAACAGTCTCCAATGCGCCAATTGCACCTCCCAAGTCAGCGGTAGCACCCACATCAACTCCAATTCCCACCGTACCTGCGCCCTCTACCACCCCTGCCCCGCTCTCTGCCGAACTTCGCGAGATGTTACCCCTCCTCGCCGCACAACCCTCCCACTTCATCAGCGCGCACATCTACGACCGACCATACCTTGTTACTCCTGGCGATATAGTTCGTCTACCATTCCTCATGCCTGGTGTTGCGCCTGGGGACATCCTCCGTCTCAATCGCGCATCGAGTCTGGGCTCTCGAGACTACACTCTGAAGGGTACGCCATATTTGGACGAGAGGATATTTGAGTGCAGAGCAAGGGTTATGGGAACAGAGGCGGAGCCAATGAGAATCAAGGAGAAGAAGAAGAGGAGAATCAGTAGGACGAAGACTGTCAAGAGTAAACATAAGTATACCATTTTGAGGATTGCAGAGATTAAGATCAAGACCGCGAAGGAGATTGAGGGTACAGTGTGAGTACAGGGAACGAGGGAAATGGAGTCTGGACTTGGACCTTGATGGGCTGGGATGATTTGAGGCTTCACCAATATGTGTTATAGTATGGATACCATGTGTTATATGATGTGTAAAAAGCATGGGCGGAAATGAATGTACTATATCAACGATGCTATGCTGATGGCATCTTGGACTCAAAAACAGAATATACTTCAATACCCTCGATATTTCTCTTACTTACTTTACTCCGAGATCTTCTCAATCAGTGGATTGGTTTCCTGAATGACTTGACTTGAGATTATATCTCTACCGCAAGGCGGCTTTTTTCTACAAGACCGGATAGTTGGTTCTTCACGAGCTTTCCTAGCCCGCTTCTAGTCTTCACTATATTCAACAATCATGAGTGGTATATCTCATATTCATTCATTCGTTCATTTTTTTCACTTCATGGGGTGTCATATTTTGCAGAAAAAAGATAGTATTATTGTGATTTGGTCAGGAGCGGGAATTTGAACTGGGGGCAAATAACAAACATGCAGCCTGTACATAGAGGTGCCTTCGGGGGAGTTGAGGTAGACAGAGAGAAGAAAAGCATACAATGGAGACAACAAGGAAAGAAAGGGGAGTTGAAGTTGAACTAAATGAACTAATCAACCTTCAAAACGCTTCCAACCTCTCCAAGTCCTCGTCAGTCTCCTCGATCAAATCATCTAGTTTGAATGACCGAAAGTTTGTCTCGGACTTTTCAACTAGAATCTCTAGTTTGGCCTTTTTGAACATCTCATCATCCTTCTCATCCTTTGCAGCGGTAGCATTGGCGAGTTTTTTCGCCATAACCTGTCTCTCAATCTCCTTCCACTTAACAGATTTTTCTTCCACTTCCTTCCACCTGGTCATGATTTCAGAAATTGAGCCTAGCGTCTCCTTTATCTTTTTCGACGCCGAAGCTTCCTTACTAAGTTGTTTTGAATAGCACCGCTTGCATCGTTGTCTGATTCTGAATGTGTGTAGCTGGTGCGAAGTCATGATCTTACATTCGTCGGCTGCATTGCCAGACTTGCAAAATTCTTCAAATTGCTGGCAGGAGAGTACCTTGGCACCCCAAATGCATTCTTTGCAGCAATCAAAGACAGTGCAGCGGTGAGTACACATTTTTAGTAAGAGGTGAGCAGGTGTGCGACTGTATGTTAGTTGGAGAGGAGTGATTGATTGGATGGGACTACTGTTTAGGTGATGTGCCTTGTTGGAAGGGATAGAGAAATGATTTGGCTGATCAGAATGCTGCATATCTATTAATGACAAGCTGGTTGTTTTAGTTCTTGTGGTTGTTTGTATATTTAAACACTCTTTGTTGTCTTTATCCACCGCGTTTTATCAAAAAAGCATTATCATGCATCACTTACAAAGCCGCATCATTTCCTTTGTTTTCGAAGAGGTGTAGTTGGCAATCGAAGGACAAAGACATTCACCACCAAGCTTAACCATCAGAGTCCTCTTCGAGCATAGACAGACATTAGCTCCTAGAGGCAGCGTTACAAAGTTATGGCATTTACATATCGTCTTAGTAGGGGCTACCTGTATGTATATCGTCGAGTTTGGGCTCACTGCATGTATGTTTTGGTAAGATAAAAATCACGGACGCTCTATCATGATGTGTATCGTCGTTTCCGACATAGTTTTAGAATATGGAAGTGAGATCATTAGACAAAGTCCTCCTATCTTGCACATTAGAACTATCTTCTCGGTGTCAGTCTTGACTGTCAAGTCCATGAAGCTCATACTACGCAAACACCACCTTTTATTGATAGACTCATACCAAAACCAAAGACCTTCCTTCCCTACATATATCTTTCCTTGAAAGCGATATCTGTTATTAACTAGATCGCATCACATCTCATGCCCAATTACATCACCAATACACATTATCTCTATAAAGCGCGCACATTCACTTTGATTCTGATGTATTTGAAGGAAACAGGAGAAAAGGTAATTGTAGTATCATTACTTTTATATCGATCTTATCGAACTCATTTAAAAAAAGAACTCATAATAACCCCAAACGCCACACGCTTGCTTATCCCAAACCGACATTAACAAAATATCACAATAAAAAAGAATCTCATCAAAACAAATTCCCCAGAGTAAGCATATACCACCTCTCTGCTCGAGTCTCTTCCGACCCACCCCTCCTCGCCTTCTCGCTCGCCAAAAACTCCTCCTCATCCTTATCAATCGCCTCCTTGCCACCAAACAAATCCGCCCTCCTTGCCTTAACCCTCTCGCTCCCCCTCACCCACTTATAACCAAAAATCATCGCCAAATACAACGGTATCCCAATATAATGAACCAAGAAATTTCTCCAATCGAATTCGCCCGCAAAGTCAGTAAATCCATTGAACAAGGTAATAACGCAACAAAAGACCAGCGCGACGATTGAGCCACGCAGCCCGAATGGTGAAACGTACACGAGCGCAGTGTCGGGAACATTCTGCGCTTGACGAGCACGGATGAAGAATATGTGGGAGACGAGGATGCTGATCCAGGTTAGGATGCCGAAGACGGTGACGAGGGAGATGAAGTACTGGAAGGTGGCGAAGGCGCCGATATGGACACTGATGAAGGCGATTGTGCAGAGGGAGCTAGAAAGGGCGAGAGCGTAGATGGGGACGCCACGATCGTTGGTGTAGGAGAAGATCCGGGGGGCATTGTGTTCGACGGAGAGGGCATAGAGGGTACGTGTTGCAATATAGAGATCGGAATTGGCGGCAGAAAAGGTGAATACAAGGATACAAGCGTTGATTAGAGATGGAAGAGCTTGAACTCGTGCGATATGCGCGGCAACGACGAAGGGAGAGGCTTCCGCGTTAACTGCTTTGTTGCCAATATTATTCGCAGTGAGAAGAAGCCGGCTGTTGTATGGCACGTTCATTCCAAGTAGGAGGATCAGGACGAGATAGAAGATTAAAATGCGGTAAAAGGTGAGTCTGACCGCACGTGGAATCGCTCTGCGGGGGTTTTGTGCCTCTCCTACTGTAACACCGACGAGTTCTGCTCCCAGAAAGGAGAATACTGCACTACTCATGACACTCCAAAATGCAAGAAATCTGCCCTTGCTACCCACTGTAGATAGAATTAGCTTCTTCCGGTTTCATAATCCGACTGAAAATTCATGCGAACCGGAACCGCAGCAGATGTGCAAGGTCCTTTGCGAGCCAGAAAAATCGTGATCACTAACCTTCAATATACTCTGCAAAAGCCCCGGGATGGCTCCAATATCTGAACCCCTTTGGATCACCATCTCCTCCACCACCTGCCGCCAAGATCAAAGTCATGAACATAAGGCCAATCATAATCATGACCTTCAAACTAGAAAGTGCGAACTCGAATTCTCCAAATATGCCCACACCGAAATAGTTGATGGCAATGATGGTTATGAGGATGATTGCGACATAGATAGCAGCGTTTGATGCGGGCCCTTCATATTCGATTTGACTGAACCAGAATTGGATTACGAGTGCGGATGCTATTAGGTTGTTGGGTGTTGTGATTATGTACTGAGGGTTGGTGAGTAGGCGGAACGGGAATGGATTGACTGAAGCTGACCTTGAACCAATAATTCCAGCCACTAGAAGATGCGTGTTAGTGATATTTACTATGGGAGTTCTAAAACGGCGGAGAACCATCTTGAGTTACACTCATAAGATGTTTAATGTGAACGGACGAACTGTAGTACGAAGTAACACAAGAAAGCCACAACAACTTACAGAGCAAATCCCAGCGCAGGATCGACAAAGCGATTTGCGAAACCAGTAAACCCTGACGGCAACGGCAGCCACGCAGCCATCTCACCCATAGCTGTCATTACCGCATAACACAACACCCCCACAATCGCATAACCGAATAACATCGAACCCGGGCCGACTCTCGCCAACGTAGGACCACTACACATATCAATCAATACCTATTCTCCTTGCCTATCTCATGCTCTTCCCCTTTGCAGCCCAACTCACGTATTAACAATCAACCCCGTCCCTAGTGCACCACCTAGTGCAATCATAGCCAACTGTCTTGTCTTTAGATCTCTCTTCAACTCGCTCCTGAAATCCGCATTATACACCGCGCCACCAGTCCCATTTGTTAATTTCTCGTGCTCGTCATCGTACTCTTGACATCCGACTACTTCGAGTCCTTGCTCCACGTATTGCGTTTGTCGCTTGTCAAAATCATCGACTACTTCGAGGCCGGAATAGGCTTCCATTTCCATGCTCTCGGGTGATTCTGCTCTCTTCATTATGCATGTGAATTGACCTTTGCTCGGCCAGGTAGACGATAGTAGATGAATGGATAGAATGAATGGGTCACTTTGTGTAAAACGCTTGAACACCAGATAACAACAGCAAAAATAATAACAAAAAGCAAAACTAGAAAACAAACACAGAAGAAGAAAATCGGAAAGATTGTTCGAATGTCTCTGAAATAACACAATAACGAAAACCCTACTTAACTTGCATATACACCCTCTCCGTACAAAGCGCTACACAAAAACCCTACTTCTCCTCCTCCACGCATATCCTCAATCATATGAATCCCAACCCATCGCATCCATCCCGCAACTACCTCACAAAACCCTGCACATCCACCCCCGAAAAAGCCCTCCAAACGGTCAGTATAGCATGCACATTTCTTCCCTCGCCCTCCATTCCATGTAAAGAACAAACCCTTTCACCTATACCTCCCAGCAGAACTTAGCAATCCACAATTGACATACCGTAATCTTACAGTAGCAGTAAACGAAAGAGGTTATCTTTTTTGGCTTCGTAGCAGCGCCGCACCCACGCCACCACACGAGCACAGGATTCGGAACTCAGTCGCAGGATCGTGTTTGAGATACTGCACTGCTGTGCGCCCTGCAACGGTGATGTGATATGATGTGGTATGATACGGTGGGCATAGTTTGGTAAATTTCGTGAGGGTGTTCGTTTGAAATGATAAGGTGATACGAAGGACGACTTAGGCGACTGAGCCCCTTCAAGAGCACCTACCAAGTAGAACTAATTTTCCAGCCATCCGACACGACAAATGGAATACATGAAATGAAATGAAATCATTCAATCATTCATTTTCTTCCTCAGTCGTATTGGATTCCTAACCCAATCCCAAAAGAATCGCAATCGAACTCCATACATAAAACTCATTATTCTTAAAAATAACACATGTAATCAACTCCATCCTATTCCAATTCAAATCCTCCGGAAGCACATCCCTATCATTCCCCAGTATCTCATCTCATCGTACCTCCCTGCATATGTCATGTCTCCACCCCGCAACACCCTGCATATTGCGGACTTCAAACGTGTTTCTATGGAAGTGAAAGCGAATAGTGGTATGTTATCAAACCGAACTTCCCGCGATTTACTCATCAATTACACGCTTAGATAGACATGGACGAGTCAAACACTTTCTTTCCCGCATCGAGGCTTCGGGTCTCCAACGTGGTACCCCTGGATGTGCCACTTTGATACTTCTGATCCTTCTGGCAGGGTCGTATCAAGTGACTCGTTTAGATTACGCGCCGTTGGCCTCTCCCGCGCATCAGATGAGTTTGAGAATTGTGTCTTCGTTTCTTATTGAAGACTTTTGAGTCTTAACTTGTTTTTCTTTCCTGCTACACACTGGGTATTCAATCGAACCAAACGCTAACCGATTTTACCACTTCTTATACATACTTGCTCATCTATTGCATAGATCGCAGCGAGCGGTTGGCTTATCTTCAACATGCATCTGCCCTCAGACACCACCTTTTTATATCCCCTCTCCATTGTTCCTTCCCCACAACTTAACCGTCCGATCATAACCCCCACTAACAATCCACTTCCCCTTTGCATCCACATCCACACTATGCACATTGCCCGTATGTCCACTTAAGCTCTGCACCAGCGCCCAATCGTCCGCCGAGAAGATATTAATATCTTTATCAAAGCCACTGCTCACGAAGAACGTCCCTGATTTTCTCGGTTTTGCCATTCCCTTCTCATCCACTTCTGGCATCTGATCCCGATCTTCTCCTTTGAACCAGCGTAGATCGGAAACGACGCTGCGATGGGCACCGACTCCGCCCGACGAGGAAACTTTTCGTACATCCCAGCATTTTACCCAGCCGTCACCACTACCGCTAAGGACTCGGTGTCCATCGATAGACCAGTCGAGTGCATAAATTGGTCTGATGTGGCCATCTAGAATCATGACCGTTCGTCCCGTCCGTAAATCCCAGATACGTCCGATACTATCCATACCCGCGCTCGCAAGTAACGACCCATCCGTATTAAAGGCCAGTGCGAAAACACCTCTAGAGTGTCCCTCTTGCAGTAGTAATTCCGTAGTCGTATTGATATCCCATAACCTCCACGTGGTATCTTCTGAAGCAGATGCAACGTATTTCCCGCTCGGATGAAACTCCACCCGACAAACCCTCTGATTATGACCCTGCAGCGTTGAAACAGGCGTATCTTGCTCCAAACCCCACAAATGTACTTTCCCCTCCGCCCCTCCACTAGCCAGATTGACCTCATTCCCCTCCACCCCACTCCCCTCAACCGTCGCCCCCGGCCTCCACGATATCCCCCCAACTCTATCTGTATGGCCCCTCAACGTCCTCTTAACCTCCAAATCCGGCACCCCCAGCATCTTAATCCCCCCTCCCCAATTCCCCGCCGCAACCATCTCTCCGTTTGGACTCATCCGCACAATACTAACCGGTCTCTCCCCCGCCGTCTGCGAGCCCTGCAACTCAAAATCCCGTAACCGCTCTTTAACCCCTTGCCGAAACTTAATATGCGTCCGCAACGGCACCCCGCTCTCAACCTTTTGTATCTCCACTCTCCGTTTCGCCCTGGGTAGCGAGAACTTGGCAATATCCACCCGCGCCTCCAGCAACTCATTGCTGCCTCGCGTGTAGAATTCTTCCTCGGCTTCGTCTCCTTCTTTAGCTTCCCCCCCTGCTTCACCCATCTCGATATCCCCCTCGCCGTCCTCCACATCGCGCATCTCAGCCTCGATCGTTAAAAGTGAACGTAAGCGATCTCGTCGGTCTGCTGCATCTTCACCAAATAGCGTAATAGGTTCACCGAGCTCGCGCAGGCGCGCTCGCACGCGCCCGTCGTCTGTGGGTACTGCTATGGCGGCGGAGCGGCGCTTGCGGTCGAATTGGGAGAGGATGGCGGATGCGCGTTCAGGCGCAATGCCAGAGGCTGCGGAGGGCATTTCATAGTCATGGTCGAGAGCTAGGGAGAGAAGAACGTAAACATTGGATATTTGAATGCGCCGTGCTGTGGTGAGAGGAGATACTTACGGACATCTGCAAGATCTATACCTGTATCCTGCTACACGGAGCAAGAAACAATCAGTTAGCTAGAGCTTCTACAATTCGTACAGCTTGCACTTGGCGGGCTGCGCAACCATGGAGACCACTAACTATACTAGACGAGCACTTACATCAGGAGGGGCCTCTTCCACGTACGCCTGTCTTGAAGGATGCATTTTCTGGAAGATAAGCGTAAGATGACAGGCAGAGCAGGTCGGAGGAATAGATATGGGGTTGAGGTGCCAATGCGATGGGGATTTTCGTGGCGGGTTTTGCAGCCTCTTTACACGCGCAGGAAAACAATTTATTTTTATGTCCGGGTTAAGCTCCAGATGTGAGGCTGATTGTTATGACGATCATTCCAATGCCGAACGCCTAAAAATTTGGCCTGAGCTGCGTGTAGACGCTTGGATCAGGCATTTGCGTCAAAGGGGAAAGCTTGGCATTCTTTTTCTAACAACATCCAAACGATTGTGATGGCTTTGAGTTGTAAGAGCATTACTAAGGTACCAGAAGGGAAGCGTAACGTTTAGATTGCATTGAAATTCTTAGTCGAGTTTGCATACCTAAACCTGCTACTAGCATCAATCATACCAAGTCGGTAGTGCAGACTATGGACATGGACCGCCGAAGGGGGCGCCACACCTGCGGAACGTATTAATATTTGCTTCGTTCTTACTAGTTCCAAGGAATTACGCGCCTCCCGGAAAGTAAAAGGCAAGAAGAAGTGAATATTAAAATAATGGACTGTCTTACCAAAAAGGATCACAATGTTTCTTCATCGTGGCGGTTGGCAGTGGGGCAGGTGGGGTGGTGACAGAGGGTGAAGTTGTGGTTGGGGTTGATAGTGATGGTGATGGTGGTTGGGATGTTGAGACTCCTCTGCAGTAACTTCCTGATATCCTCGACCAACCGTTTGGTGCAAAGTCATAACAACCAGTTAAGCGCCATGACGACGTGGCTGTCCTTGAAGTTCCCCAAGTCATGCCGTACATTGACGACCCGCATGTGCACCAGCACTGGGTTGGATCGATCTTGACATTAGAGGCGAGAGAAGTGAAAGCCGTGGTAACAAATGAACAATCTGTTGATGCTACAGGCTATCCCGAATGCTTGAGTAGTCAGCATGCCATATTGTAGTAAAAACATATGCGGCAACGGATGATGCAGAAGATATATCAGTTGATCCGGTGCTATCGTCGTCGTCTACTTCAATACGCTCATCATCTGCAACAGCTTCGCAGCCACACTTATTCCGCTTCGGTGCTGTACATGCTTGTTTGTTGATTCGTAAGCAATTCCTCTCGGTGCAATCAGGAGGGTCGCTGCGTGGTTGGAGTACTTGTCGCTGCTTTTTGAGATCATCCGACCCCTCTGCTGTTGCCAACGAAAGAATAGACAAAAAATGAAGAATCCTCATGCTGAAAGTGACTCATAGGTTTTTGGTAAGGCTAGGTTGAAGGCTTTATGTGCAACCAAGGAACCAACCGCCTACGTTTTGGAGTACGGTGACGGTTGATGTTACGACGGGTGTCCGGCAGGGCTAGTGGGATCTTCGCAGAGAGGGGGATCCAAAAGATGGGTAGAGGTTTCTTGGAGGGGCTGATTGATGGATGGTGAAGTGAGGTGAAGGTAGATGGGGTTGGTTGCTTTTGAAAAAGGAGGGAGAGAATAGATATGTTACGAAGTGACCAAGGGACCTTAGGCCCAGTGGCTAGACCAGTCACAGTAGAACCTTTGTAAGATTTCGTGACTGACTCTCGTAGATCACAGTTATTAGATCAAGATCTATAAAAGACAATTTACTTAGATTTTAGTTACGAGACCGATAATCTTGAGATATACAACAAGGTGGGAGCAAAAGGTAGTAGTAGATGGTAGGAAGACTTCTTGGAACCGAACATCTGCTGCTTTACCGTGGATTTATATAACTGAAGAGTAAGCTTTGTTTTTATACATGCCATCTAAAGGTGGCGCTCAGCATCGATGAGCTGTGATGTGAGAGCTTCTAGAACTAATGTAAAGGGTTTTTCTCCCTACAACATCCCACCACAGTGGGTATACGCAGGTGAAATTACTCGCGACATTCCGGCTAACCTCACCCCGCCAAAAAATGTATTGGTGTTAGTTGTAATGAGTGGACATTAAGCAAGCCTAGGTACGTACGTACGTACGTATGTATGTATGTATGTATGTATGTATGTATGTATGTATGTAGACAAGTAATAAACACAACATCACATTCACAGGTATCATAGCGAGATGTAGACAGACGACGTGAGAAATCATTTTTTCATAGATGTTGATCTAAACACGCAGGATATGTAAAAGAAAGCCCTTCCTCCTCATGCTATCTCACAGTCATGGATATTTTGGACGACCCGACACCCCATGCTCCCCCTAATGTAAACTTGGTCCGAAGCTTTCTGCAAATGAAAATTGTGGTATTTCCTTACTCTGACGCCCTAAGAATTCAACGCAAGTCTTGAAGTACATTTCGCAAAAGTCTATGTTACAAGAAATGAAGTGAAGTGTAAAGTATCAAAGGTGAAAAAAAGGGAAAAAAAGGGTATATATAATTGAATGCTTGAAGCGAAGTTGCCATTTATGCCAGGAATGGCTGAGGAACGACGTCTCTCTTGGCAGATCCTGACTTGAAGACCTTGATAGAGTTGACGATCCAGTAAGCATTCTCGAATGCTTTAGGGTTGGCAGCAACATAGGCATTGCAGGTTGAAGCACCGGTGCTTTTAGCACAAGATCCACTAGACCAGACTTGTCCAGCCCAGTCACCACAGAAGGTAGTGTCGAGGATAATGTTGTGGTTCATGAAGTGAGAGTCAATGTTGCATCCACCACTGCCAGAGAACGCTGCTATTGGTTTACCCCATGAACTTGGGTTGGGACTGCCTGATGTGATGTCGTTAGGAATGCTTGAGCGTGGGAAGAACCAGATGTTGATGTTATCTGAGTCCCAGTTCCATGCATATACACCTCCACCGATTGCGTTGAAGCCTGCACCGTAGTTCTGAGCGTTGGTAGTCGTTTGTCCACAGCCGGTGTTTCCGTTTCCCGCGTTACAGTTCCCACCGACTAGAGTCGTACCACTAGCAACTCCAGGGTTGCTCATTGTGCAACCAGCAGAGGTGTGAAGAGTCATTTGGTTGGCAGTTTGTGCGTTGACTCCCTCAATCACATCGATCTCTCCACTGGAAGGCCAGTTTGGACCGAAACTCCACAAGGCAGGCCAGGTTCCACATCCTTCGGGCATGTGAGCGATATCAGCGATGAACAAACCATGGGTGTAGGCTTTGTTGGAGCTGACACGAGTAGATGAGCGGCCCGCACTACCTGTAAGACTGGTGGTGTGATCAACTCCTAAATAGACAGCCGTTTGACCAGCGTTGTTTGTATAACCAGCAAGAGCGGACGAGTTTGCAGCAGCGGCACTTTGATAGGCGACGAGACCGTTGGTTGGATCAGATCCGGAGAAGAAGTTGAATTCCGTGAAGAAGTTGGTGTGATCGTATGAGTCGGCAAGAGTGTAAGATGCTGCATTCACGCTGCTAGCGGCTAGGACCAGCGCAGCACCAATGCGAGTGAAAATTTGAGTGGAAGGCATGTTGGCGTGTGTTTTGGTTGTATGTTGTCTGATTTGCTTCTGTAATATCTTCAATGATAGTCTTTTAAACGCGTATTTTGCAGGATACTGAATGAGTGTATCGAACTGGTATCTCTGAAAGTCTAATTCGTAAAGAATGGCAAAGTAGAACTCGAGTCAGATAGTTGTCCAGCAATTTCTCGAAGTACTTGAGTTTAAATGTAATTGTTCAGGCTTTGTCTAAGTATGAACAACAAAGACAATGTCGATTCAGAATTGTGGTTGACAATAAGGTGATAGAAGATAGAGTGAATAAAGGTGAACTGCTGAGCCTTGCACGCTATCAAAGGTGTCAAAGATAACAAAGGTAGCGAGATGTACCAGAATAGAAACAAGTTCACCGCGTAAGGAGTGACGGTGATTTAGAATGACTTCGAAATTGACAAAGGGAGAAAGAGACTTCTTCTGAATATATCGAGGAGAACAAGACAAGATATATTAAGCAACAGACTAGAGGGGGGTTCTTTCACATTTAAAAGAGTTTGTCCCAAACCACCAAGTAGCAAGAGCCTTGGAGAGGGGCCCAAAGGCAGTTCTAGGGTCAGTCAGTGCCCTGCAAAGAACATGGTCTAGGGATGAGCTTTGAGGTCTAGCTGACGGTTTATCCATGTAAGCCCTGAATAGAAAAAAGCGACGGTGTGAGGGGCAATGTGGAAGAAAGAAATCGTCCGAAGTGAAGGAGTGGGATTTGCTGCGAGTGGATCGTCAGTTGGAAACAACAGGATCTCTCGTATCTGACTGGCCGTGGCAAAGCGTTGTATATGGAACAGGCTATTATTTGGGCCAGTCTCATGGCGAGGATATAGCCTCTGATCCGCAGTCCAAACATTTATCTCCGCTCCATCACATATGGGCCTTTTACACATGATTCGGTCTGGAGTATTGTGTAAAGGAGTTTAACTTAAGGAATAAGAAACATGCTATAGAAGCAGGGTGAGAAGGTGTAGCCAGTAAGAATCGAAGGAAGGGGTGGTGAGAATTAAAGTTGGTGATGGAGTGTTTGAGGTTGTTCTCGTTCCTGAAGGAGTTTGACCAATTAAAGGATAAAAGCTGCTAAGCTCACCAGGAAAACCACTTTTATTTTGACGGGAGTAGTTAAGCGAAGAAATCTTTCGGATCTTTTCTCATAGCAAAACGAATATATGCAAGGCTACTAGGTAGTCAGGGCCAAGGAGAGGCATTGCCGATCAGCCAACAGTTTCCATCTAATCGCCAAGAGGTGGTCCTCGGGTCTTTTGACGGGTTTCCTGGGAAAAGGGGGCCAGTTCATGAATCGCGAAATCCTTGAAGATATCATTGGCAAGCCTGGCAATGTGAAAAAGTAACCAGCAAGTGAAAGCCGGCAGGGATAAGAACAAAGAAGAGTGCTTACTAGATTGCCGACAGATTGTTTCTTTCGCCCGACAGATATTTTAGATGGGTTCATTTCGCTGTTGCTAATTCGCATCCCACAGCCGCCCAAGGGTGGTGCACATAGGATCACGACACACGACTACGGAGTATACGACTACGGAGTATACGACTTGTGAGCACGCTACCCCTCTCCCCCTCCCATTTTCGTTTCGATTGAATATTTGCCCCAAGAAAACTCGCACCCGTGAAACATCCGAACGTTCCTGAAAGAGACGAGCGCAAGCGTAAGCAAACATCCAAGATCCGAGACCCAATCCTCTTTGACAGGTCCCAACCTGGTGAAGCCCAAGCGCGTCAAGAGAAAAGGGTCCGCGTGGGCTTTCCTATCATTCTTCTCCACACCAAACAACCAACACAACCTCCACCCAAACCCACATCCAAACCAACGCCTGCGCTGCGTTTCCCTCGAAGGATAAGCAGCCTGCATGAAACTCGCCAGAATACGATAGCACGGTCTCCCAGGTTTCGGGAGATAAGAAGGGACAGTACAGTCTGGACCATCCATTCACCTGACGTTTCTCTAGATTTGTCTACTCTGGGCTGTACCAATACATCCGGTCTGGTATTGCGACTTTCAAACAACACGTCCGCCGATGTCCCGACTCATTTGGAATTCCTCCTATGCTCCTGAATCTCCATGTTGGGATCTAAAGCAGCACCGTACGTCGTCCTGTGTACCGTATTCTATTAGGTGTTGTCCCCAAACAACCTTAAAAAGCCCCCAGATACAAAGCACAAGCATACAGTAGTAGGTAGTAGGTAGTATTCCAGGCATTTTCACGTACTGCAATCCTCTCGTAGGAGTGTGAAGAAACATCACAACCACAAAATCAAACAACTCAGCCTCAATTTCCTTGAATCACTCGTTGAAACACTCAAATTCGACCTTTTCTTTTCCCTCGGCATCGCTGGTAGGATTTTACCCAGCTGGCTAGTTCATCCCTTCCTCCCAAAAACCACCCATTGCCCGAGCTTCCAACCCACTGGTAGGTGCGCCGTGTCGTACAGCAGCATCAACCAGGATAGGAAATAACGAAATCCTCCATCGTCATGCGTTAAAACAATTCAATGTCATTGATTCGCATTCTTTCCTTCTCGATTGGTTACAGGTGGAAATGACACTGCCAGTCAGGCTTTTTGCTTTTGCTTCTCGATGCTGCCGTCTCGTCTTGTCTTCTTGCCTGCTTTATTGGGGAATTCATCTCCGAGTGGGCTACATAGAGCTAGATGCTTTTCATGTCATGGTTTGGAATCGGAATTGCTTTTACTGGGTCCATGAATCCTATCTTCATCGCAGTGCTGGGGCTATGTACGAAGTGTGAATGCTCCCATCTCGTGCCGAGAGCAGGGGATGTGGGAATCAACCTCGGCCATGGTGGTGGAAGGATAAGTGAGTTCTTGCCGTCCATACGTTCATGCACCTCGTTCTTCTTCTCCGGATAGGGACAGCCTCAATTCGCAATATGAATCAGCTCTTTGTCCCGTTATCCCTTCCGATCCAACCAACAGCATAGAAACAACACGGTTCGCTGCGGCGATATATGAAACGTCCAGGCTCCGGTCATCAACAAGCCTCTTAGTCTGCTTACATCTCGGTATTGATCTTGCATTTATCCATACAGCTCTTGTACAGCATTCTCACCAGATGTCTTGCGTATGAAGTGACTCGCACATTAATTACCTCGCCACCCCTATGCAGTTGTGGTGGCACTCGTGTGGCTTCACCCACAGTTTTATGTATATATATATATACATATCTCCAACCGGTCTGCCATTTACTGATTCTAATCATCCCCCAGCCAATAAATGTCCTGGATGCTCTACTTTTCAATACCTCATCTTCCCCTACTTCGCCTCGATTATTCCATTGCCTCTCTCTACGTTGCAGTTCTGCCATTTCAGCATCTATTTATTTCTCACCTTCGCAGCATCCCTACCTCCATCCGCCTTCCCTCAACACCTTCACCTCCGACATCTGGCTATGCCGCCATATTCAACCTACTCCCCCTTCCCTTCCCATCACTGCTTCCTCATAGCATAGTCCGTCCGAGCTTGTTGGACTTCTTTCTTTCGCGCCTCTTCACCCTAGTTATACGTACCTCTTTACCTCCTCCCACTTCTGTCAATTCCCACATCTTATCTATGCACCCCACCCCCCGTCACTTCTCACATATCACTTTCACCTCATCAATATACATCAATCACACTGTTGACCTCCTCTGAATTTCTCATCCTACCCTACTCACTCAACCCTAATCATAGTCTCCAGTCCCCGAATCACAACTTCCCACATTTGGTTCTTTGAGAACTGAGTTCAGCTCAATGCAGCTGACATACACCCACCCACTCCTTCCGCTCTCTCCCTCCTCCCCTCTCCCCCTTACCAACTCTCATTCTACCCTCCACATTCAAACTAATCCAGTGCATCTGACACAGAAACAGAGACCAGAGGCGCAAGTCATTCATTCATTCATCCATTCCCACGAATAAAAAATAAAAAAGAATAAACCCAGTAAATGATATAAACACTCGTTAACATTTATAATTTTAAGTACATACGTAAGTATGTATGGCCGAACCCGCCCATATAGCGATGAATGCATACATAAACAACGCATCCATCCCTTTGTACATTCATCCGTTGATTCACCGATTTGTTCGTCGGTCTGTCTGACCGTCTGACCGTCCGTCCGTCCAAACCAAAGATCTCTATCAACCTATCCAGGGACGTCGTCTCCTTCAATTCATCCCATCTGACTCCCTCCATACGCTCTCATAGTCTTCCTTGCTCCGTCCCCTACCTTACCCCTCAAGAACTCTTCTCCTTCTCCTTTTCCTTCTTCCCCACCACCTTCTCCCACGCCTTCGCTACCCAATCCTCCTTAAACTTCTCCCACCACGTCCTATTCAAATAATTGCTCAACTCCCTATAATTATACATTTCCCCCCAACAATCGCGTCCCCACTCACACCCGGCCATATTGACCAAGAAATCCCGATCCTTCTCATTATAATGAATCCGCGTATCATTCCCGTTATCGGAGCACGCTCCAGGCGGGAAACTGTTGATCTTGCGCTGTTCAATAAATGCGGTGTGGGGGCGTATCCAGGGCTGATTTATGTAGAGGAATTCCAACGCGTCTTGTTCTTTGTGCTCCCATTCCATGTGTTTTTGCTCGTACCCGACAGGGTCCCACCATACGTCGAGGAGACGGTCGGTCCAGGCGCTGCGTTTGATAAAGAAGGAGCCGAGATTGAAGCCGGAACAGTCTTGGGGGACGATGAGATTGATTGATGAAATCTTG
Organism: Clarireedia aff. paspali H2; assembly: GCA_026770245.1. Taxonomy (NCBI): domain Eukaryota; kingdom Fungi; phylum Ascomycota; class Leotiomycetes; order Helotiales; family Rutstroemiaceae; genus Clarireedia; species Clarireedia aff. paspali H2. Next base: position 201,867 of record JAJCXA010000020.1, read on the forward strand.
CCGTCGCCGACGGGGCTGCGCGATTCGTCGTCGAGATATTTGCCGGTTAGGGGGTGTGTGATATTGAGGGGGTTGTACTCGTTGATGTCGCGGTAGGTGTTTTTGGCTAGGCTGTTGAATATGTGGGATTGCAGAGAGTAGGAGGGTTCCATTATGAAGGTATTGAGGTCGAGCCACCAGAACCTGTAAGGGGCGTGTTAGCTGGAGGGAGATGCGTAAGGGTTGAGAAAAGGGAAAACTCACCACTCGGCTTCTGGGTATTTTCTCAAAGAGTTGCGAATCGTGTCAACTTTCTCCCAGCTCTCTCTCCATTCGTGAGCATATCTCTTCTTGGTGCTCATATCCACAATCTCCAATTCATATCCCCATTTATTGGCATACTTCCGTTTGTTGCGAACACTGTCTCGTTCGATGGCCCATTCCCTTGGACCTTTCCATTCCATTACTCCTCCTCCTTGATTTGCAGCAAGTATTATCACAAACTTTTTACCACCGCCCAAATGCGATGCGCGGCGCCACCAGAAATGTAAAGCTGGGGGTATGTTAGGGAGACTTGCAGACGTAGAACTGGTCGATGTAGACTTACGTGTTGAATAGAAAAGAATTATCATCATTACAAACCCCAACACAATCATAAAACGTAACTTCATGGTGCGACTGACTCTCGCCAGACTGTTTCTTATCCGCGCCAACTTCGAAGATCCTGCCCATCGTCCGCGGCCGAGCTTCTCTTTTTCCGCATAACTCTTGTCTCCCCCAATGTGAAAATGCGGTAAACTGTTCGAGATATTTCTGTAATGTCGATTGAAGAAACCATTGTTCTTCGTTGAGAATGAAGGATATCCATTAACCTCATCGCTCTTTGCTCTCGCAGACTCCCAGGTCACCGAAGCACCTCCATGCCCTCCTCCCCTTTGCATATTGTTCGGACTCGATCTGCCACTAACATTGGCGTACGGACTGGTAAGACCGGGACTTGCCCATCCCCCGCCAGGTCGTGGTGAAGGACTGCGCGATAATGACATTGGCTGATTCGGGGTCCCAGGGATAGGTGCCAACACCTGGTTGGAAGAGGAGTGTGAAGAGGACACCTCAGAATCAGGATGGGCGTGATTCGTTTTAATATGTATGGATGAGCGCCTCCGATGATGTTGGCGAGAGTTTTTAAGTTCTAGAGAAGAACCGGAGGACGCCAGCTTGACGAGTAGGGAAATAATATGAACAATGGGGTGTCGAGGGAAAACCAAATAAAATTGGTACGGGTTGGTTATGCTGATACAACCCGTTCCTAGCTCGTATTGGATCTCTACAAGCGTCCGATTCGGTCCAGTTGGTTTTGCTGCGCTGCTTGACACACACACACACACACAAAGCACAAAGCACAAAGGTTACCACCCAAAATGTTCCTTGCGCGAACCAATTGGACGTCGTTTTGCTCGTTTTGCTCGTTTTGCTCGTTTTGCTGCAAAGTGTCCTGAGGAGCTTGGCGTTTGCTCGTGTTAGATAAGATTTGGCTTCTATTGTTTTTTTTATTTGTTTTTTTATAAAAATAGCATGGACTTTGCGAGGGTAGAGCGAACGTCGATGTGGTCAGAAAGAGAGAGAAATTCTGAGGCGTGAGAAAGCCAGCTGGAGATTTCTTGTGTGCAAAGAAGTTTGTCAGAAAGGTGTCAAGAGCAAGATACTTCGTATGTTCTCTTCTTATGCATTCTCGCTCGAACGAAATTGTCCAACTCTTTTGTGAAATTAAAATCACGTCTTGGAAGATCCATTAATTACGCTTCTCAATAGGGGCTTGATTAAGCAGGTACCGGCTAGGGCTTCTTCTATGGATCCCGATTGCTTTGCTTGCCGTTAATTCGCCATACAGTACATACAGTACATACAGTACCGACACCTTTCAACTACTTTATATTATGGATACTGTGAATACTGTGAATCCTGTGAATCCTGTGAATACTCCTGGTGCTCTTGAAATAAAGTGGTGGCTCCTGCGTTTGCGGGCTGAGTAAGGAGCAGCTGAAGTCGGCGGCGGCATGGCCTTATAATGCTTCGTATATCGCTATTTGGGAGAGAAGTCGAAGAATCTCGTATCTCATATCTACTTCTCAGCTCTGCTTGTACAGCGTTTGCCAGTTCTTACCGCTTCGGACGCCCATTGCGGCTACGTGAACGTGGCTCCCGTCTCCATCCCATCCCCATCCCTATCCAATTAGCGGTTTCCCCGCTTAGCTTCGCGGAGATCGGTCTAGTTGGGATCCTACGGGTGATTGCTCCAGTTGATATCTGTGTTGCTGCACATAGCCAACAACTTGCTACCTCTACGCTGCACAGCATAGCACACCGGTACAGTATACAGCATCCGGAAGCTTGCAGGTCGAAATTTGCATATCATGTCGATTACCGGGAATGCACCGAGGAAGTCCTCGCTGAGTAGAAATACGATCGAATAGACATTTGGAGGTTCAACAAAACCTAGCGAACTTGAATTTATCGTCGCAAAATCCGGCTCAGAGGATGCGGTCCGTGGGCTTGGCATTTGTATCCTTCAAAAAAACCCTTGACGACAATCATTTCGAGGGGAGTTTTGTTCAGACATCAGCACGAAGCGAGGGGTATACGATATGCTTACAAAGAAGCTTGAATGGCTTTCTGACGACAAGTATTGGAGATCAAATGCTTTCGACCCAAGATAGGGCTGCCACTGGCGGACACAAGGCAAGCGGGCGGGGTTGCGGTGATCACCTGACTACCAAACGAAGCCCCAAACAATTGTTTCCATGCCTCACTTTGAGGTTTAATGGCTCAAGCAGGTGTTCTCTTTCCGTGAGCATCATTCTTTCCTTCATAGGTGATCCGATTTGGCCGCAGTTTATGTGCGAAACTCCATTCGTGGTAGTGAATAGGAAGTTCTTCATGCTATCGTGATGGCAGACTTAGCAAATTGCCTCAAGAGTTGAAGTTAGATTACAGCAAAATACAGTGCGCAACAAGGTCTCAACACAATGGCCAAGAGATCAGGCAAGAACTTGCACCTCCGGCTTCTGAGGGCCGCGATATTCGCACCTCTAAACTACTTTCATACGACTGATGCTGGATCCATTACCAACAGGTTTTCACAAGACATCTTGTTGATCGATACGGAGCTGCCCAACGCGCTCATGAACATAGCTGCTTTGGCTTTATGATAATTGGGCAGGCCATAATCATCGCCGTTGCATCACCATACCTGGCTATCGCGTATCTTCCATTAATGGGGATTATTTACTTCATCTAGAAGTTCTATCTTCGAACTTCTCGTCAACTTCATCTTCTGGAGCTAGACCAGAAGTTACCAGTCTAGTAAGTCTTTCCAAGTCGGTGTCTTAGAAATTGCGTCGATGTTATTACTCGATATATTCCATGGGACACCGGAAACTAATGGAAATTCACTTGCAGTGTGACGAATCGTACCGATTCGCACCTGAGTCGTGTATATATAGTTACACCTGAGTCAGCACTTCACTAATGGTATCGCTAAGGTTAGCCCTGGGGCCTCTGGTTCTATGTAGGGCCTCTTCTTCTTCCTGTATATAGTCTTAGTTCTTTAGTTCAATATTCTAACGTCATTCAGCACTTTTATTAGTGGTTTCGTCACATACAGCACCCATTTCCTCGAAACACACGAGGCCTCTGAACAATTAGAGCCTTCAACTGGACCACAAACAATCAGGAGCTCAAGTCTAAACTCCTTGATACATCTCAACGCCCTGTATATCTTCTCTACATGGTCCAGCAATGGCTGGCAGTGATTTTAAACCTGGTGACTACAGCCATAGTAATGATTTTGGTTGGTGTGGCTACCGTTTCAGATCTCAAGACAGCTATATAGGTATTGCTCCCGTCTGAATGCTATACCACAAGAACCCTTCTTACTGAAAGGCACGTTCCGCGACAACCTCGATCCGCATAGAGTACCAGATGATAGCTCTCTTGTGAAACCAAACATAAGCCCAAATTGTCACTTCTCTAGAAGTAGCGCCACTTTTGGAGTTTTACATAAGCCAATTCTGGCCTGCTAAGGAATGCCTGTATGCGCTTATGCATACTTTAAACCATCCGCAACAGTTACTGGCCTGCTGAGCGATTTGAGAAACTCAATTCTCATTTCCGAGAAGACAAATCAGTATAAGACAATAGCATCGGCGTTCGAGAATGAGCCAGCAGCAAATATAGCTGACCGCATCTTCCGCAAGGCCCCAATTGGACACTATCAGAACCGAAGCAACAGCCAAAGCAAGAAATGCTTCGTATGCTTCAAGGAAGGATACTGGTCAAAGAACCACTCAAAGGAAGAACATAACATTGTATTTAAGAAATACAGAGACTCACGAAAAATCAATAGCAACAACAAAGGCAGTAAGCGGTTCTGCCAATATATTGCCGACGTTGAAGGAAGGGACGAGAGCGAGAGCGACTATATCGACGACTTCGATAGTCTTGAGAATACTTTCTTGTCTCTTGATATTGACGACGATGAACCGGATGACCTAGAGACGTTCTTCACCTAGATCGGCGCCATTAATGGAAAAGCAACTGCAGCAACACTGGCTGAACAAGCATTGCTGCATGCAATTACCAGCAAGAAGCCAGAACCCGAACCCGAAATCAATCATAAAGCCTTCCAAACCCGACCCTCCTGCTACGACAGCAGCGAATTCTATAGCATCATAATTGATACGGAAGCTTCAGTAAAGTCAACAGTGGGAACCGGCCAATACAAAGCATACATGAACATGGTGCCTACTTCCATTGACACTTCCACCGCAGGCAATGCGAATATCCAATTTGGCATCGGCGGCGCTACATCTATTGGCTCACTTTTCGTCGACAGCTTTGAGAATAGGTAGAGAGGTCTTGAATGGCGGAATGACACAAGGAACATAGGAATAGCTTCACTCTTGCTTCTTTTAGAGAGTTGCCAGTGTTGGGAATGGTGAAAATTGGGAATGGTGGAAATGAGGACTGGGAAATGGTCATCAACCATTTGTTCGCTTTGACTCGCTTAGACACGGCTGAAAACTCTTTCGCAGAGTTTTCGTAGCTGTCTATAGTTGAAAAGAACAATTAAGACCAAAGTACAACCAGCCAGACGTTCCCAAAAGAAGGGTGACTTTTGCGGCTACGTACCGGGTCTACCCACAGTAACAATTAGTTTGCGCTCTTGATAGGAATATGATGATATCCCAATTGCTAAATGATAAGTCCTCGTAATTCCTTCTAAATAATAGTCCTCGTAATTCCTCTAAATAATAGTCCCCGTAATCCCTTCTAAATAATAGTCCTCATAATTCCTCCCAAGCAGCTAGATGCTATAAGATTGAGCAGTTCTCAATCTAGCTTAGCAACTGATAGAAACACTTCTGGCGCCAGCTGTCAAATAAAATTGCCCATCCTTGTTCGCAATAGGAGTACAAGTTATTCCACTATGCTGAATTGTTGCTTTTCCATGGCAATCCGCATCCTCCCAGAACTTGAAGGTGCAACCAGGCATATTGTTGAATTCATCACCAATGAAAGCCCCGTACAATCCGCCAACTTTGAAGTCTATAATAGTTTGATATTAGCATTCGCCTACAGATGGATGGAAGCATTTCAAAGCCTTGGTTTAGGAATAGGATTTCATCGACTGATAAGATGTCTATACTTACTAGTACAACTTCCAATGGGGCGATCTACACGCTGATCTGCGATTGGTCCTGCGCAGGCACCATCTTGATAGACGACGAATTCAAACGGATTGGCGACAGTAACAGCAGCCAAGTTTGCAAGAGCAAAGATCTTAACGAATAGAGAGACCTGTTTGAAACCATTAGTATCAGAATATAACCTATAACAGAAATACATACCATTTTGTGCTTTGGTAGTAACAATGTCGGTTATCCCGGGTAGTAATTGAAATCGGCTGATTGAAGAGTTGGTAACTTGGTGATAGGACTGGAATGATCGTACTGTGATGCTGTTGAATAACCTGGGACATCGTTAATAGTTATATAATGGAAAATTTTGGCCAAAAGCTAGATGAGGGTCCGAGAGAGAATAGCTAGCAACCCGTTTGCTCGTTTTGGGCCATTTTCCTAATTGACTAAGGAGCTAGTAAGAACTTGTAAGCTGACTTAGATATGGACTCCATATCTAGTGCCAAGTTCGCCTATTGCAAAAAATAAGCCTGTGTACCCAGTGCTAGTTACGAAGTACATAGCCCCACGAAGTTAGCGAAAGAAATTACGCTGCAGCTGAACAAGAGCTCTCGGCAATAGGTGGATTAGTACCTCCAAATAGCCTATGTTAATAATATCTTAGTCTGTAGAAAGAGCATCATTGAATACTATATTGGAGATATACTGCTTAATCTCGTCAGTGCCTACAGATGCAGGTTGACCGCAAGAACTACATCTCGATAACTCGTATCTACATATTCGTCAGGGGTAACTAAGGCGACTTCGCCGACTGTAGGCAGGTTCTCTTGGCGTCCATCAGCTCCTGATTTGATGACTAATCGCATTTGTGGATTCAGAAGCAGCCGCGAATCAACTGACCTCAAGTGGTTGGAGGCACTCCATATATCTTCCATATCCGGCTTTATTGTGATCGACTTCGGCTTATCCTCCTGTCATGAATGAATTTAGAGAGACGATAATCATTGATGTCTGTGAACAACACATAAGACATGCAGATGTCAGCGAGAAGCATTTCTGGCTGTTTGAATCGATGAAGAGACTCCACGTGTTGTAGAATGTTGGGCCTTCTCAGAAATCCGCGCAGCATCTAAGGGATCAGAAAAGGCCTATCATCGATAACATATACTAAGCTTCTAAGAATCGTCCGAATAGCTTCGGCATTTAGTATAGCTTTTTCTTCTTCGCAGTCTTTCCAGCTGGTTGCATGTTCGGTAATGGTAACAGCGACAGCTACTTCTAATTCTTTGACGGTAACTTGTCTTAGTGCGTATGTTATCCAAGTTAATGTTATGGCACATCTTGAGCTTTTCGAGACTTTCCGGATGAGATTTGTGTATAAATCATCCATTTCAGCCGGTAATTGTTCAATCTTTTCTCTCACATCTTTAAGTGATGGTGTTCGTAGGTTTCGAAGCTCGCGGAGCAGTATGCTCATCCAAAGGAATGTTCTACTCACTTCTGCATGTGTAAAGTCGGTGATGACCTTTTTCATCTGAGCTGTAAATGTGCTTTTGAGCAAGCCAAGCAGGCCCAAGCTCAAAGTCGATGAAGAGAGCAAGATCATCTTCGGAGGCGCGAAGAGTTTTCGTAGGTTCGAATCCAACATCCATCACAAACCCTTCTGGCTTACTTGTCCAAAGCAACTTCAAGAAAGGCTCTTGATGGGGTATCAAAATGAGATAGTCCTTCAGGTATTTAAGCAAGTTGGTCATTTCCGTACCGCGAACATCAAGTCCGTCGATGATGCAGTAGATACGGGAATATACCTTTGCGGCGATCAAATCAAGAAAGATCGTCCATAGTTGGTCAATGGAGCTGGTGAAAAAACCATTCGTCTGAGTGTTACCATGAAAGCGGTCTGGAAGTTTCTGAAAAAATCGCTTATCCTCACAAAGTTGGTCAATAAATGATCGCAGGATTGAGGACACTGTCCGGGAACTTTCCTCATTCTTAATGTTACAGAAGTAGTAGATGACCTTGTCACCGAGAATCTGTTGCTCTGCCAGATGGTCGATCACAAAGTTGGATAGAACAGATTTCCCCTGACCAGGGAGTTGATGTTTAACTGTGGTTGAAATATGACTGAAATACGCTGGGTTCCTCTTTTTCCAAATCATCTTTTCCCATATTGAATGTTGAATTTACTACAGTATCAGAAACCTAGACTTTCCACGTAACGGTCGCTACCACTCCACCCAATGCACGCACGACAACCATCTTTTTGCAAGAAATTGACTCGTCCGTTTGCCTTACTCACCTACTATCTTTCCCAAGATCTCATTTGGAGCACCCATCCTAACGACTCTCCCCTTATCCAAAACCAAAATTTGGTCAAAATCAACTAATCCATCCAATCTATGTGCGACTGCAATAATGGTACAATCGTAAAACTCTTTCCGGATAAGCTCCTGCATTTTTGCATCTGTTTGTGGGTCGATTCTGCGCGTCGTTAGGATTGGTTTCCGTTATTTATTAAGGCTGTCCGATGACATGGGATGAAATGACGAAGCGAGCATGAGAGAGAATCCAATACATACCTACTGGTTGCCTCATCCAAAACCAGTATCTTGGATTTCTTCAGAATTGCCCCCGCAAGACAAAATAGCTGTTTTTGGCCCTCCGAAAGAAACTCTCCACTTCCCGAACCACCAATCCACGCATCTAGTCCACCATTCTCCCCAATAGCCTCCCACAAACCAACCTTAACCAAAGCAGAGATTATCTCTTCGTCGGACTTTCTCCCTAGCGGATCAGCATTCAAACGTACGGTACCGCTGAGAAAGAACGGATCTTGTGGGAGTATCGTAAGTCGTGATCGAATTTTGTATCGTGGCACAGAGGATATGTCGATACCGTCGATGATTATCGAACCCTGACTCAGATCGAGCATGCGGAAAAGAGTCAATAGGAGTGAACTTTTCCCGCTACCCGTACGACCGACAATGGCAATTTTTGTGCCGTGTGTGGCAGAAAAACTGATGCTGTTGAGGACCATAGTAGACGCGGAGTTCGTGCTTTCTCATTGTTAGCATCATTCAGGATAGGGACCGGGTAAATCACTCACTTATATGATGCAGAAATATTATCGAATGATACAACTCCACGAGCAGGCCATTCAGGTGGTGGTATTTGAACTTCACCCTCCAAGTCTTCGCATGGTGTATTGGTAGCGAAAGATTTGATGCGAGCAATACCACCGAGAGATGTCTCGAGTAATGTCCATGAGGAAATTAATAAGGATAGCACTTGACCAAACTCCATGATGTTGATCAAAGCAATACCAAGAAGACCAGGACTGATCTTGTTCTTTAAAGCCACGGTTAATCCCATTAGAATGATGGCAATACAAGCAACAGAGAGGTCCAAAACAAGAGTGAGCCACCGCTGTATACAGAACAGAAGGTAATATGGCCTTTGAGAACGATCTAGGAGTCGGGTGTTAGCTCGTATAGAATTGCTTGACCAACCAAATGCTCTAATAGTTGCTAATCCATAGAGTGATTCAACAAAATGTGAATAGAGTGGCGCTTTCGCTTCGATATCCATGATTCGTATTTGACGAGAAGTTCGAAGATAAAATCTTTGCACGTAGAAAAGTACGACACATATGAACGGAACGATTGCGGCTATATATTTGGTAGCTATGCAAACTAAGATGCCCATAGCAATGGAGGCTCCAATCTCTAACCAAGGTTAAAATATTGGTTGCAAAATATCTTAGAATGTGATGCTCACGGAAAGCTGTATTAATTAAGGCACTTGGTAATGTAAGGTCGACAAGCTGCATGTCTTGGGAGAACCTGTATTCTGTCAAATTTCAGAAATGATGCGGGTACACTGCAATCACAAACCTATTTAACGTAATTCCGGAATCCGTAGTGGCAAAGAACGTCAAAGGAGCACTGTAGAATGTGGGTAGTCAGCAAATGATCAAAAAGTTCTCCCAGATATATAGAGCCTAGGACTCACTGCATGGCTGCTGTTAGTATCTTTTCATGAAGATTATTCGCTGATTTTGTAACCATATTGAGGCTCAAGTGGCTATGATGAAATCAGTATCGCTGACCTGTGGTGCAATGAATTCGCTCTAGACATACTAGCACACGAGAGAGGTAAACGCAACTGCCAGAAAAGCGAATAGTCCATAGAACCCAAGCCAGTATCCTAGACTATGAATGGGACCTTTTGCGCTGTCTTCGGCCCACCAGTTCAGCCACAAGACTACATAGTGTTAGCATCATCTTCATATCGAATGAAGAGGAGTCTAGATCTCACATGGCATTGCGGACGAAAAGATCGTACTAATGGTAACGTAAGTCACGAAAAGTATGCAACTCAGCCAACCAATCGATTCTATGTAGTATTTGTACACAGCGAGGTCGCCAATTCTTCTATCGCTGTCATTATTGGCGCCAGAGCTTTCGGAGACCGGAGCTGCAGCAGGATCTTTCCATTCAGGCTCTTTACTTGGCTGATCCGCTTTGATTGGTGTGACTAACTCCTTTCTGTCTTCGATCTCGAGGCTTCGGACGTAGCCCGGTGCTGAGTTCAGTTGCTCATAAGTCCCTTGTTGAATTATCCTGCCTTTGTCTAGAACAACCACATAGTCCGCAGCTGCAATTCGATGGACTATTTCAGTTAGCAGGAGTCAAAATGGCAGAAGAAGCATTTTATTGAGTTACCAGCATGAGTAGCAAGAACAACAGTTGTATTTTCGCGTCGGAGTAGACCCGTTGATCCGAAGATGTTTTCAAAGACGTGGCCTTCCGTCCCATTATCCAGGCCTGAAAGAACATCATCGAAGAGAGCAATTCTTTTTCGTGCATAGACCGCTCTTGCAATTGCCTAGAATGATTATCAGTTTAGAAGATTGCGAACCAGGGGCTTCCAATTCCAAACTTGCCAATCTCTGTTTCTGTCCACCCGAAAGCGCTATCCCTTTCGAACCTACTACCGTCATGTCGCCAAGATCAAGATGTGCAAAATCAATATCCAGCGCACTAGCCTTCACAACGGTCTCGTACCAGGTTTCGTCAAACACCAAATCACCAACGATATTATCTCTAAGTGATTTATTTTGAATCCATGCCACTTGATCACAGAAAGCAATTTCGTCGGATGCGGTGTAGACGAACCCTTTAGAGCTGAGTGTTTCGCCAAGCAAAGCCTTTAGCAAAGTGGATTTACCACTACCTGATAGTCCAACAACGACAGTGAGCTGGCTCCGTAGGCTAAGGTTGAGATTTCCGAGAGTATTTGGTTGATCTAGAGACCATCCAAACTCTCCATCGCGAACGACGATTGTTGCTTCTTGAAAGATGTCTGGAAACTGTTGAAGAGGGCGGAGCTCAATGTCTGTTGAAATCGAAAGTTGCTCTTGTTCGGAAGAAAGGTTAGGCAAGCGGTGGTCTTGCCGAGAGTCCTTCGAAAGGTAAATTTGAATTCGATGGAGGCAGCCTACAGTAGATTGGAGTGCCGGGATAGAGTATATCACCGAAAAAATAGGACTTGTCAGAAGAGTAAGGACTGAAAGAGATGTAAATGCCTTTTCAATGTTTAGTTCGCCCGAGCCTCGAGCTTGTTGTACTAGTGCATATACTGTGAAGCATAAGACCGGATTTATGATACCTGGAATATTCGCTGATTTGAATCAGTAAAATTGATCGCGATACAAGTGCAGAAGTTCACCTTACATAAAACTATATTGATAACTTTTAATAGTCGAAATGGTCTTGAGCTTTCAACTTCACTCTTTCGTAAACCTCGTAGAAGCACTGTTAGCTGTTCTGTCAAGCCCGCAAATTTCACTCCTTTCATAGTGTCGAGAGCTTCCGAGGTAATGTTAACTCGCTTTTGAATTGCTTCTAACCATGTCTTTTGAGATTTCAGAAGAACCTTTCCCATATACAGAGTTGCGATGCTGAAGCTCACTCCAATAAACACCGGGGCGACGCAAGCAATACCTAGCTGCCGCTCAAGTAGCCATAAAGCAATGGCTATCTGGATAAACTGGGCGCCAACATCGATTGCGCGCTCTAGACTAGTAGCGATTTGCTCAACGTCCTATATTGTTGCTAGATTTAGAATCTCCCGGTACACTGGAATGCGGGGTATTTCACATACTGTGGACATAAGGGTAATTGCTTCTGCTTCTGTGGTATTTCCGATCATCTGATCGGTCATCTTGCTGTAAATCAACGATATGAGACCTCCCCTTATCATTGTAATACATCGATATATTCTATGTTGGTAAGATGCGGTCACCACCTTTACAGTCAGTATTCGTCCATGAAGGAGAAGCTGAAGTACAAGCGAATGAACTCACCGCGACGCTGATATAGACAAGACCATAAGCAGCAACTAATCCATAACCAATACTCATGTTACGTTGTGTATCTGGATTACTGACATAATTGATGGCGTGCTGGACCAAGAATGGTTGAGATATAATAAGAGCTACAGCAAACAAACGTGGAAGAACGATGGAAAGAAGAGGTCGCTTGAACGTTGTTACGAGCGAGTAGAATAGAGCATTTTCAGTTCTCTTTGAGCCTGCGGATGGTAAGCAAAATATTGGAGGATTCAAGAAGGGGAGGTATACAGCCATCCCATGTTTTTTGCAGTGAGCGGGCAATGGACCCGGAATCGAGTGCCTCGTCAATTGCAAACAGATCTTCGAACGATAGAACCTTTCCAGAGCCTATCAAGAAGAGAGGATTTAGCCACCAGAAGAAAAGAAGATTGAATATCCCGCTGGTTGCTTCTCTGGAGTAATTGCAGTAGGTGTTAATCAGGTAATTTCGTTTCTCGGTCGCTTCGAGGCCAAGAATTACGACTTTCAACAACACCGAGACAGTAATGATTGACGCGATGGAGTCTTCGCGGTTTTGCAAGAGCCATTGCGTCCTGACACGGGCAATGTCTGATAGTAGCGAAGCAAAGAGATAGGTATTGATGATATCTGATGGCTTGATCGTTTTCGAATGTTCAAAGTGAGAAAGTAGAATGAGGGACACGGCGGAAACAAAATTCAGTGATGCTGATGCAATTGTCGCCGAAGTCTTTGGAGCATCAGACGAATTCCAGAGGAGAATGAGAACGAGTTGAACACAGGCGTATACAGAAATAGTTATCTTTGATGTCAGGTTAGCAAACGCAAATATCGCTACGTGGTGGACGAAGTCCTGGATCACTTTACCAGTTTCCACCCGGCCAAAGACGTTGGCAGAATTTTGGTTCTTTGGCCATACAATTGAGCGATACGCCACGGAACCAGCAGCAGAAGAAGAGAGGAGGGGCCGATAGAAAGGATAGTTTCCTCGAAGAGCAAAGTAAAATCGAAGCCGCCTCGACATTCAGGATCCCAGACTTTCACTTTGGGGCCAAAACTGTCGTCACCACACGAAGCAATGAGATGTGCAGCCATGATAACATGGAAAAGAGGCTTGAGTTCACACAGGAAAAGCGCCAATGACCACCAGGTGGTGAGTTGTTCCAGCTGTTGAATCTACGTATGCAAGTAAAAAGAAATTGAAATGGTTTATCATTGTAATCAGGCTCTGTATCAATTTAAATACCATTTTAGTATGATTCGTAACCAACGGTTGGATTCATATACATCCCTGCAGCAAAGCTCGATAAAGCTTCAGCGCTCTACATGCCTTATCTGCGTTATCATCCAGCACCTACTCTGTATATTGAAAAATCAATAGCTCGGTATTTCTTGATTCTGTAAGCTGCAAACTGATTTTTTGCTTATGGAACTTTTTCCTGTCTGCTCGATGCACTCGCCAAATATGTCTCGCAAACTTGGCTATCGTGGAGGGTCGGCTTCCATTGTAGGATATCTGGAGGTTTTCTTCAAGCGAATTTTTGTTAAGTTGTCGGAAAAACCGTACGAGTGTGTTGGGTGTTGGACTGGCCTGATGAGAGAGTGGTGAGAGTGGTTGAGGGCCGAATCAGCAAGGGCACCTTTTGATCAAAGCAACACAAGCATCAAGCAACCCCGCGTTAAACCTGAAGTTTCAGGTCGCACATCGACGGTGTCAGGTGGTATTGTGGTGCTTCACTGTGCTTCACGTGCTTCACGTGCTTCACGTGCTTCTCAGCTGTTCTGGTATGAGTCCTGGTATGAGTCCTGGCATGAACATCTGAGTATCCAATTGGACGTGAACTCTACCGGAAACCTTATGAAGTAGTATTTTCTTCAGCCAGCCGGAATAAGGAAAGCACCGAGCAAAGCACCACCAATTATCTAGAAGACATGGGCACGGGCACGGGCATCGGCATGGGGTTCAATTCAATTAGCCGAATAAATATCGCACAGACAACAGTCGAATTTCGACATCAATTCGCCCCTCCTTCCTTCCTTCCTGACGTTGGATCTAGACTTCATTCAATCAACATGTCAAGACAGGACAGGACACATTTGCTCCCGATTAAGAAATTCTCTTCCGCGGTCGCGCTGCCGCGTACCGTAGATCAAATCTGCACCCGACCTATTATGGACTACGATGGTTGATGGGCTTGACTCTCATTTGACGCGCCAGCCAATCATTGTCATGCCCAGGTCTCAAACTCTTGATGTCGGCGCGTAAAGTTACAACAATAGATCAACCGTCCAAATCGACTGGCTGCCGTAGACTTTGGTCGACATGGTCTCCTGCGACTGTTAGCGAATGAAAATCTGGGTTATTTGCGGCACTTCAGATGTCCCTTGTCAGGTCGTGCTTCATGGCCACTTCGTAGGTCTACTTCAAATGGGAGGCAGCATCGCTCTCAGATTCCCGTTTCATTCTTTTTCCTCCTCCACGCACTCCTTCCTACCTGTCTTTTACTTTTTCCTATATTCGCATCCTCCTACGTGTATATTGTTACAGATTCAATTTCTCTTCGTATTGTCTTGGTTTTCGGTTCGGGAATCATACTATATACATTCATTACTCATTATTTGTTATTGTTGCGTCTTTCAATAGCTATTGTCCGAATTGTCAACCTCTTGTGTCCAACCTTTCCCGTTGGCCTTTAATATTGAGATTTGCTTGTTCTTTGACCATGGCAAGGCTGGACCTCAGACCCATCTCATAATCGGTCATTCAAACGCGACGTTGCCATCTTCCTTAGGTCATCATCATTCATTTTCTTTGTCTTTCTGCATGAAGCAGGAACGATCGTTACCAATAATTATTTCCACCCTGCAATCAATTTCGATTCTTTTCACAAACAACCATTTTGACGAATTTTGACACTATATCACCATGAATACAAAAGACCACATCATATCTAGAGGCCCCACTGGGCGGCCCCCAGCTCAATCTACAAATAGTCATTCCACACAACCTACAGGAAATCCTTTTGATTCCGTGTTTGACGAAGAAGACTCAGATGGAGATTCCTGGAGAGACGAAGACGACATCTCCTCATCTACCTCCCCAAAAGGGCTGACACCACGAAATACGCAATGGCCGAAGAATTCGGAAAGGGCTGCTAATAATCGTAGTGACAACTTGAATCGCACGATGAGTAGGCGTCATGAGAGGAGGCATTCCGTGCACAGGTTAACTCGAGAGAAGTCGAAGGGAAGGCAGCGAAGACTACATGCAAAGCTTGGTATCAAGGTGCAAACGAACTTCTCAACCCACCATGGTCCTCAACCTCAGCCAATCCCAATACAGCCAAAACCAGCTGCAGGCCCTTTCGTTAACATGGCTGCTTTGGAAGCTTTGGAAAATGTTGCTGCTCATCCAGATGGAACCTTTTGGAAGTCGTTGAAGAACAAAAGACTGCGAGGCAATGGAGCATCTCCCGAAAAGAACAAGGCCCGTGAGCCAGTACACGACACAGCACCTGCAATCACGCCATTGGCAGAGCGACGAAGGTCGTTGAAGCCAGCACCTCTCAAGTTGGGCGATGATCTATCTCCAAATGATCGTCCAATTGTCATCGGCATATCCATTCCATCGGCACGCTTAGCCCAACATGTTATGACTCCACAGACAGCAACTTCAATTGCTTCAACCGTTGCGCGAAGTTATGTGAATGATACTCCAATTGGCAGAGAGTTAATCACCCCATCAATCGTGATCACACCTGCGAACGAGATCTCAGCATGGTCACCATACAGCACCGCTTCCAACGTCTCTCGAGCACGCACTTTTTCAACATCTTACTCAATAGCTAGTCCAACCGACCCTTTCAAAAACGGTGCTCCGCCACTACCCAGCATGCCTATCGCTTTGGTTGAGAAGGAGAGGTGTCGAGTCGCGGCCGCTGAAAAGAGTTACTTTTCACCCGATTCAGATGTCGGTACAGAATGGGAGGATGAATCACGCTCGACTCGAGTTGTTTCATCTTATATCGTGTTTGAGGAAGATTCGCAACCGATTATTGTGCGGAGCAGACGTGCTGCTTCCGTCTCAGAAGGCCTCAAGGTAGCTAGGCACGGGAGCATTAACACAATTGCCAGTCGCCCACGTTCAAAAGGCTGGTGGAACTACATCACAACTCCCTTCCTTACACGGTCGAACACAATCGCTTTCCCGGAGAAAACAAATTCGGAAGTTCCAGAGCTTCCAATCTTGGCCATTGCAGCAGCTAAGGCACAAGCGTCGGCTGAAGAACGAAAATCTTGGGGGAAAATGATCTCTCCGCTATCAATTAAAAGGTCCGATTCAAATGTCTCAGACGCATGGTGGGATGTGACACCGTTAGGCTTCATTTCGGAAAAGAGCAATTCTTCGGGAAGTCCTATATGGAGGGAGGCGAGGCACTCTGTCAAGCCATCTGTTGGAAGCTTGCCAATTGTGATTTCATCAACCGCTTCTATGCGCAACGATTCAAGCCCAAGCATAATTTCCGCACAGCCTCATGATCAATCATCGACTTTGCCACCATCAGAATCTATTTCCATTCACAAAGAAAAGTCGGCGACGCCGGAAGCTAATCGGACAATTGAGCTAGGAAGTAATAATCCCTTTGTTCGATCACATCAAAGAGACCTCTATAATACTTCTAGCATAACTAGAAGTGCTGGTACAGACAACACAGAAACGGAGAGCTCGATGCCAACAACGATTCATGCTACGTCGAATACCCCAGCTCCACCACCACCTTATTCAGAATCACCAAAACGTGTACGAAAATATAAGGCATTCTTTCCACCAGGGCATACCCAAGTATCGCAATATCCCGTTTCGCCTGGCCCAATATCTCCAGGCATGCAACGTGCGATGGCATCACCTGGTAGTGTACAGATGTCTGAGGTTCCGTTGACGCCTGCCCAGGCTCGAACCAATCAAGAGTCAGCATACCCCGGGCCAAACAGGCAACTAACAGTCACATACGTTACTCAAGATTATCATCAAAAATTGGCAGATAAAGCTGCCAAAAAAGCAGAAAGGAAACGTCAAAGAAAAGAGAAGGTGGATAATATGACCCGCAAAGTAGGTTCCTTGTGGGCATGCATACTGAAACGAGGTCGTCATGGTCAAGGCAAGCCTGAAAAACGAAAGAAGCGAAAGTTGTATTGCTGCCTGTTTATTTTATTGTTGCTGATGATTATTCTAATCGTAACACTTGCAATGACATTGACGCGCAAGCATCATACCACGACTCAAACTCAGTGGTTGAATCTAACGGGTTTCCCCCCGATCTACTCCGGACTCTCCACGGTAGCTGCTCCTGTCAACGTTGTCAGTCAAAGCGGATGTGTGCTTCCTGCGACCAAGTGGAGTTGTTCCTTGCCTAAGGAGGTTCAATCTTCTGTTTCGCCAAACCAGCCAGATCAACCCAATTTCCTTCTGAACATACAATGGGATAATAGCAGCGCGGCAAATGCAACATTTGCTAACGTCACCGGCAAAAAATACATTTCTACTCGTAGTTTCGTTGGAAATCCTGTCTCTGCTGGGAGGTTTATACGCGATCTGATATTGAAAGCTCGACAAACAATCACGTTCAGTCCATCGCCATCTGCACCATCATACAGTGAAGAAGCATTTTTGGGAAATACCACGGATGGCATTGTCTCTTCAAATAAAGCTGGAGAGCCTACACCATTCTATATATCATTCTTGTCGACAGTGGACACAACCTTGACAGTAAAAAGTCTAAAACGCGACGCGGCCAATGGTACAGATTTTTTCCCTAACGTGACGGATATCATACCTCCTCCGGACACAAACTCTGATGGAACCGCAGCATCGGCAAATCTCTTACCGCTTCCAACGCAACAGCCAATTCGACTCTATGATCGTGGGCTTCCCACTGAACACTATGGCTTTTACACCTATTTCAATCGCTCGATCTTCCTCAAATCACTCAATGCCACAACACAGGCACCCGATGATCAGGATGGAGGCTCGAGTGAATCGGCAGCCAATTTCCGTTGCACATGGTCAGAAACGCGCTTTCTTGTTCAAATGTGGACACGAATGAACGGCACTGCTAAACTGATCAATGCTACTTCCACGGCCGAGAACAGCAGAGCACCAGCAGGGCAAGATTTCTCACAACCAGGATCATTCCCTTATCCTATCACGGTAACGACTGATCGTCATGGTGGAAATCCAGCAAAAAAATTGCTGTATTGCTACAAGATGGACGGTTCGAACAGAATTGTGAGTGGAAGTGGATTCATCAATGAGGAGGATAGATCATTCGGAGGAACAATTATCAATCCAGCACCAAGTGTGTTCACAAGTGAGAACCCCAGTACTTCTCTTGGAGGGTTCGACGGAGGATCAGGCGGTTGTGCATGTTCATGGCAAAATTGGCAGAAGATTACAAGTGCAAATTAAAGATTATAAAAGAGGGATGGGGTCTTGTTGCGGATCTCGCAGATTTTCGACGCGTCTGTCCATACTCTAGCGGATTTTGGAAGAGCTTTGTATAAGACGTTGGCCGAAGTTTTGAAGTGGATTTTGGAAGACCTTCTGATAACAATGACCTCACTTGGGAGCGCTGATGGGTGCCCTGGCTCAAAGAATGCGTTGGAAGATAATTGGGAGACGAAGAATTATGGATTAACGACACATATTGGAATGGAAGTAGAACTCCACCTATGGTATAGCATAAGAAATGACTTAGGAAGATAAATACTTAGCTGACGAAGCAAACGAATTATAATAATTTCAACACACGTTCTTTGATAAATGGATGACAGACTAGTAGTTGCCTGGCACTCCTGGGCACAAGACATGAATAAAACTGAGCATAACTGGCATAAATATATTCAAGCTTGAGCTTGGCAGTAAATAGATAAATACACCCGAATTTCTCCCGAAACAGAATTACCTTCCCTTTCGTAAACACTACAATTCCGTACCACAATCTCACTTCACATGCGATCGATCGAGCGAGGGTCTCACTTCTTCGGCGCTGTTTACTCATAATTGAGTTATTGTTTCAAAACTCATACTCTCTTTCGAACTTGCTTTCCTATTTCTTTTACCTCTGTTTACTTCGCTTTCTGCGGCTATTGTCTTTCTGTCGAGCGAGCGAGCTGGCGTCAACAATTCGAGTAAAGAGAAGATAACTTTGATAAATCGGTACGCGGACGTACGACTCCTCGAGCATACAGAAATTCGTACAATTGGAAGATGCCTTCGATAGCACAAGCTCCGTATATGGAGGACGTTGTCTCGTCGAATCAAAACCAGAATCCTTTGAAGAGGAGAAAGGAGGATAAGCTTGTTAGGTAGGTTGTTTATTTGTTTTGTCATTTTTGTTTCTTGTTCTTTCTTGGTCCTGTACTTTCTTATTGAGAGAGGACGGGGGAGAAATGTTGGGTTGGTTTATGAATACATGTACTGACTCAAGATCCAGCAGTCCTCGCCACAACCACATTCACACCCACCACATCCCCATCCCCGACTCCCGAAAACAACTCACCCCCCGTTCGCGCACCTCCAAACGCATGAGACTCGAAGTCGTAGCGCCGGACTACGAGGCGTTTGCGAACCATGCTGCGCAATTCGGTGCAAGCTCCGGAGTAGCAGCGGAAAGCGGCAAAGCGATGGATCTACGTCCGTGCCATATTTGCAGACGCAAACCGACGCTTAAGCGGGAGTTGGATGCGTTTGCGGAGTGTGAGGGTTGTGGGAGGAGGGCGTGCTGGGTTTGTATTAGGGAGTGTCTTGGTGGAGAAGGGTTTATGGAGAGGGATGGGGATGGACATGGGCTGGAGAAGGAGGAAAGGGAAAGGATGGAGGAGTGGGTGGATGCAGGGGTGGAGCATAGAGGGGTGGTGTGTAGTAGGTGTTGTATAGAGAGGGGGGAGGAGGGAGAGGTGGTTTGTTTGGGGTGTTTGAGGATGGAGGGAGGTGGCTAGGGCGAGGCTTCTGCCGGTGGTTTTGGCAGAGTTTGGAGGATGGACGATACTGAATGAAGGATTTGAAAGTTTGGCTTTTAGGAAGACGGCACAGGATGAGACGAATCGATGATGGACGGGCATGATAGAATAGGATGGGACTTTGCGGTGATGGGCCGTGCACACGAAATTTGATGTCCCGATGCGCGAGGTTTTCAAAGAAAGGCGCAAATGAACAACCTCGACCGGACCGATACCCATGCTTACGTTTTTATTCAACTTGGAGTCTTTCAATCTATTAAGTCTCGTCGGGTTTTGGTTCTGGAGTTGTGTGGGCATTCATGTACAATTCAATTACAGATTATTTATATTTTAGCCCGGGATTTTCATCCGGTTTTCAACGCAGGGAATTTTAGGAAAATCTGAAAAGGGGGTTTGTTGGCACGGATGGGTACAGGGCTATCGTGAAGCTCAATGGTATTTATGTTCGTTTTATCTGATACGACCTAATGGAATCAGAAATAGGTATACTAGGAAGTAAACATCCTTTCATTGCGTCTACTCGTCCACCACTTGCCCACCGCTTAATAGCTCCACGGTCTCAACGCCGCCTTATGGTCCCTCTCCGGCTCCCCCTCCACTGGCATATCCACAAACTCCTTCTCCAAATACCACGCCGGATCCCCCTCACCCAACTGCGTCACACTCCACCCATTCCCCAACCACCTTAACCTATTCCCCTCGCGCCCTCCCTCTTCCCCATCCTCCGCTCCTCTAACCTCCCAATCCCAGTCCTCCCATCTCGGACTTCTCAGCGTCTCCAAAGCATGCACCGTACTCCCCGGCCACAACCCCGTCACTCTCCCCGTCGTCCCCTTATACCAGCTGCTGCATTCGGTGCTATACACGGTGCCCTCAAAGTAGCGCGCGCAGAACTCGGAGAAGTCCTCCACGCGCGCGTGTTTCGGGACCATGCTGGCGTAGTCTTCGCGCTGCAGCTTGCGGATGCATTTCACAATGTAGTCGCCCGCGGCTTCGATGATGGCGGTCAGTGACCCGCTGCCGACGCCGGAGTTGGGCCCCAGCATGATGAAGAAGTTGGGGAAGGAGGAGGTGGCGAGGGAGAGGTATGATTGCGCGTAGGGGGCGAAGTGCGTGGAAAGGGGAAGGGAGGAAGTGCCGTAGAAGGGAATGGGTGGGATATGGGAGGTTACGAAACCAGTTGCGAGGATTAGGGCGTCGAGGGGGATGGAGGTTGGGGCGTTGGGGTCGGATGGGGAAATGTGGATGGAGTTGCTGGAGATGTGCGTTATAGGGTCGGATATGAAATCTACGTTGTCTGAGACGAGTGCTTCGAGGTAGCCGGGACCTGGGGTGAGACGACGACAACCGACTGCGAAGGAAGGGATGAGAGCTTTTGCTATGCTCGGCTTACTGGCGAGACGAGAGCTCATAAGGTTTCGGAAGGCTTCGACAGCGCTGGCTTGCATAGGCGAATTGAGGATACTAGAGCCATGGACGAGGTTTCCGGCTCTTTCGACTGTTTTGCGGAATTTGTAGAGGGTTTCTGGGTCGGTTTCGAATTTTTTGATTTGTTCAGGTGTGACTAGATGAGTAGTGAGCGAGGTTCGAGCTTGGATATTGGTTGGTGCATCAGTGGGTGTATTAACAATCCGACCAACTTAAGAATTTCGATTCCGTACTTGATCATTTTTCATGGTATTGATCATATGTCCGATGGTTCAAGTGAGATTTGGCCATTGAAAATTCATATATACATTTGCCATAATAGAGATCTCAAAGGTATATATATATCTAAATTGAACATTGAAATTTTGGAGTTGGTCGATCATTTAATACACCTACTGATAGTGGGAGACTCACATTTGGGTATCGCAGGATCAAAGCCCATTTTGATCATGGCATCTAGAAAGAAAGTCAGCTAGGATCTCAGATCAGTCTATTAGAGGGCAAATATACCATCGCCAAAAGGATTCGAAACCCAAGTCTTACTCCTGACAAAGGCAGAAAGTTGAATACCCTCAATTTTCTGCAGGTTTGGAACAATTTGTATGGCGCTAGATCCACCTCCAATAACTCCTACTCTCTTATCCTTGAAATCATAGCTAGAAGCATGTGAGCTACGGAATGGTCATAGTGGTGAAGGAACAAATGTACTAACTCCTGATTCCATTTGGCAGAATGCATCACCTCGCCCTTGAAAGAGTCTAACCCAGGTATATCTGGATATGACGGAGTGTTGAGGCCTCCACGTGCACAGATGAGGATATTGGCATCATCCTCAAATTTCTCTCCTGTTTTGAGATTTTCCACTTCAATTATCCTACATGAGTATGGTCAGAGGTGTACAACATCTTATGAAGTGAGAAAATAGAGCACATGGTAGGCGACGAGAGATGCAATGCGAATGTAAGTGACCCAACAGACAAAATGATAGTATACAGGATACAAAAGTATGATAGAAATATCATGCATGTGTGTGAAACTTACCATTTCTTCTGCCTACCATCCCATCTACCACTGCAGACCTTGTGCGACAGTTTGATGAATCTCGTGGCACCGAATTTCTCTGCGGTTTTTTCCAAATAGGCACAGATTTCTGGCGCAGGGGCGTATAGAGACGACCAGCTCGGATTAGGATTGAAAGCGTATTGGTATGAATGAGATGGGATATCACAAGCACAACCTGGACTTCACGAAGGTATTATCAATCACTGAGGTCAAGTTAAAGGACTAGGAGATTGGCTTACTATCGATTTTCGTACCATGTGCCACCTATACCTTCATTTTTCTCGTATATTTGCAAGTCGATATTTCGTAGCCTTTGAGGTATTCTGATACCTAGATATATACCAGAATAGCCAGCGCCTATCACGCGTACCTTAAGTCGACGCAAATTCTCGACTGGCTCATCTTTGATTGTGAATGGTGGGGCTTCGGAACCCATTGTAGATTAATGGAAGACTTCTGACCTTCAAGAAGTCAAGAAGGTGCAATAACAGTGTGGATGAAAGACGTGGCGGCGGTGGTAGATTTATAGCTGCCCCGACAAGGATAGAAATGGCAGTCATATGGTGATTAGTCTTTGTGTATTTGGAAGATATTTCTTCATGGTAAAGGAGATAGCGATAGTTAGTTTCCTGCGTGCTCTAGAGATATGGCTGCAATAGTTCAACTTGTCGGACTTGCCCCGTCGGCTGTACCCCGCAGGCCGTTTTACTTTAGAGCAGCGAGCTAGGCTGGCAGTGGCTGGATAGGATAGGGATGTGGATAGGGATGTGGAGAGGTCCCTGCAATAGTATAAGTAGTATGGCTGATAAAGATTTTGTGATGGCACACAAAGCATGCACAAAGCATCTGGAGCGGGGTGAAGCGAGGTGCAGCGAGGACTTCGGGTGTGGATATCGGGTGTTTCGTTGAGCATACTGACTCAAAATAGTCCTTTTTACATCGGATATCCCTCGGAGAAACCGAGGAAGGGATCCCAGCCAATGATGGATACAAAACCTTCAATTTTGAGTGGTTAACTCCCCCTGTTTATACCCTCTGTACCAAAACCCACCAAATAACATTTGTTCTTGGGAGAGTAATTGTTGGTAATCGATAGTAATCGTTGGTAATCATTTTTAGCAGGTAGGGGGCCCACAGGACTCTATAAGCTATTTGGAGGATTTGCCCCTCGGTTAGCCGGTGTGGAATATATGGCTGGCAAATTATATACTGGAATCTCGAGGACAACCTGTTGGAAAGCTCTCGATTTTTGAAATGACGAGTAGAGTTAAAGATGCGTTTTAATCGCCTTATAACTTCCAAAGAGCTTTGTTTCAGGCACCTTCGTCCACAAAGGACGATTTGCATGAAGCTTCGAAAACATCTAATTATTCCTTGCATCTCAGGCATAAATTGCACGCTCTTAAAGCATCGCCGCCTACTACCTCTCGCAGTCTCTTTCCTTATGGTTTATCGCCTGCCATGTCATCACTCCCAAGCCTCCCTGGCGAGATAGTCACCCTACTTGCTATCGAGCTTGAAACTGAGGATTTTTTTAACCTTCGACTTGTTTGTAAAGAGCTGAATTCGAAATCATTTCGCCACTTCCTAGACTGCTATTTCAATGTCCGCTTCCACATGCTAGATCGTTACAGCCTCAACAATCTCCTCGAAGTCTCTGGCCATTCAGTCTTTGGCCCCTCCCTGCATACGCTAGTGATATGCGTAGACCATCTGACCGAGGACCCTCCAAGATATCACCCAGGCACTTGGGACAACCCGGGTACGCTGTGGGAAATAGGCTTGGGTGATACCGAGGCTATTGTGAATCAGGCAGTGTACAGACGTTATGTCGATGACCAGAGACGTCTACGCGAGTCCGGACTTGACACTGCGTACCTTACACGTGCATTAACGAACCTTTCGAACTGCAAGAACATCATCATCAGTGATACCGATCGGCCTTGGGGGGCGGTTTCGCAAAAAAGGCAAACTGGAGTCTTTCCAACCTCGAGTACAGTAGATTCGCATAGCATCTACTATGTAGAGCGTGCAGTCCGAGTTGTTCTGGCAGCAATACTAGCAAGTCAGATTTCTTTAGACCATTTGGAGATCTCTCCGGGCTTGAATCGAAAAGCAATGGGGCCTGAAATGCTCCCTGCTCGGCCGAACCTCTGTATAGACCAATCGTTGTCACAAATCACACGCCTAACCGCATTATCCCTTATGATTAATGCGAATACCCCGTGGAGTTCAAATGGGTGGGCAACAGATCTATTGCAATTCATTGGGCATTTTCCAACCTTGGAAGAATTCTCACTGCACTTCTTCGAATACGATGAAAAAGGACGTCTGAGTGCGCTCTGTACTAGGTTGCGATTGCAATCTCTCCGAGTTCTAACGATCGTATCAGCAGACTGTACTGAGAACGATCTGGCTACGTTATTTCTTAATCATAAGGACACTTTAAGAGAGATTTTTCTCGAAAGCGTCGATATTATGGAAGGAAAGGGATCTCGGATGTCACTTGAATGTATGATACGAGAGCAGCTTTCGGTTGAAACATTCTCTTGGTTAAATGAGGACTAGGAAACTAGGACGCTGTTACGAAGGAGATGTGACTAAGGGACCATAGGCTCAGTGAACAAGAAGCGATCGTAGGAGAGCTCTTAGAGGGGTGGAGGAGGGCGAAATCAAATTCCTACATGTACGCGGTGGCGGCTATCACCAGTGACTACTTCATTATATCATCTATCGGCAGCCCGAAGGCTCTAATGCGTGATTTTGGTGGAGGGAAAGCCTACATGTAACTCATGGGTCAGATGTGTATGCGTTTTAATATGATGCGCATATATGCTGGTGTGCAAACGCACAGGCCGTGGAGAGTGCAAACAGCCATTACGGACAATGCACAATTTGAACGCCAACAAATGGATCTTGAGGATACTCTTGGTGATCCACGTGAAATACATGATCATTTATTCTAACCCGTGCGAGAAAAGCACAAGAGGAAGATCGTCTAGGCAAACAACCTACATAATCCGGATAGCCCCTGTACCGTCTAAAGATTACACTGCCAGTCGATGCAGTATCTGAGGATTTAGGCCGAAGGCTGTGACACCGAATTACCTGCTTCAAATTACTGCAAGTGCTGGTTTCGCACACAGCATATCAGCCCATAGAAGCTGTTCAAGTTTTCTAACGCCTTTGTCGTCCTATATGATATCGGACTGATAAGGGCCTTGAATGAAATAATCAATCATAATGATGTCTTCCTCATTGGGATTAGCTAATCAAACTATAAGTACTGCTCCAAACTTTAGATTTGTCAGAAATGGAAGGGATATGATTGATTCTATGAATTTTTATGATATTATTGAAGTCTAAGTTGCTACACCGTACAGCGTACAGGATGAGACATTTATACTCGATGTCACGAGGTTATGACTAAGCGCTTTCCGACAAGATTAAAGAAGTGACACGCTTTCATAGCTGCCGGCCAATCGCCGCTAAATTTAACTGTTCTCATACTAGGGACCTGGCCGCTGGGAAGTCCTATTAACTTCTTATTCTGCAGGTAGTTCATTAATATTAAATCATTAACTGAAAGTTGATCTCGTATAGTAGCTAAAACTGCTTTCCAACGACCTCCTTTTATGATTTCAATGTTTACAAAATGAATTTGCTTCAGGGTTTCCTTGTGTCGAAGTAGAAGCCCGATTAGATCATCCTCTGTACAACGCATATCGACCATACTCAAAACCCGTAAATGAATTAAATACAAGGATTTCAGAATTGCACAAGACTGTTGCTCCTCAGTGCTAGAATCAAAGGATAAATCAAGCGTTTCCAACTTTGGAAATGCTCCAATGAATTCTGTTATATTTTCCACTCAAAGATTTTCCCAATCCACTCTGATATAGAGACGCAATTCTAAAATACTAACGAGACTGAACTGGGCTCTGCCCAAACCCAACTTGGGCTAAATTAACGTTCGTGGCGGGATGGCCGCCTTGAATGGCAATTCCAATCTTTCCAATTGAAGCCCGCTTATCATCACCGCAAGCATTGTAATATGTATCATCCTTTGAACAAAGTCAACACTATCAGGGTTCCAATCGAAGCTCCGAGTTATACGCATCCCAATTTCCTTTTCGTAAGAGACAAGTCCCCAAGCTCCGCAGGTACTGCTAAATATGATCTCCTTGCAGTTTAAGAGATTACTAAATATTTTGGTAAGATATGCTATATCGAGCCTAGAATCTTTAAGGTAAATTTGGTCGTTGAAGTAATGTGTGTATGCTACCAAGTCCAAGGTGGTACGGTTGTTCTCATTGTTTTTATTCCCCGCGTTCTCATTGTCCTCATCGCCTTCCTCATATTCGGTGACATTGTGTTCGGTGTTGGTATTGTTTTCTTCGCTGTTGTTGTATTCGTCGCCTCCACTATTCTCACTATCCTCATCAGATCCACTCATATGATGCATGGACTCTGAATAATCAGGGTGTGTAATATGGCCCATGAAAAGTACTAAGGAGTGCACTAACAGGCCATATTTTGGGTCCCTCGACACTTGGTAGAGATTCTCAAGACTGGCGCGGCTAACCATGTGGTGACGAGTTTCAAAGAACGTGGCCAGGAAACAAGAGTCGAGCTTGAATTGCAAGTCTTTGCAGACGAGTCGAAGCCTGAGAAGATCTGCGCGGTCCACCTCGGCAGCAACCATTGTGATCAGCTCTACAGCGAGACTAGAGAGGGTCGGCATTGTGGTGTGATCGATTCGAAAGATGGGTATGTAGTGCTGAACTGGAGTTCCAGTCGACTTCTCAGATCCAGCACTTGTCCGGCAGATGCGCACTACTCTATAATTTATTTTTAGATTAGTGGGCGAGAAGATATCATCGTTAGAACAAAGTCGTGGATACCTGGATCCCAGCAAATTTCGACAAGGATATTTCGAGTTACTCAAAAATGTTCATAATTGGAAATATAGGAGGGTGAGAGGTCACTTAATCGAGTCGATAGAATCAAGGTGTTACGTCGTCAACCTTCTAATCACGTGGAAGTGGTAGAAGAAAGTACTTCGTATGTGTGAACCCCCGACAGCCTTAGTTATATATACCTTACCGCCCGGCAGAAAACTCTATATCTAGTCTTGATCTGAACCCCGCTTGGGTTCAGCAACTTAGTATTCTAAGAATAGATTCCAAGTTCATCACAGTAGGTTTTGTATTGAAGCAGTTGTCGCTGCACCCTTCTCTCCCGTAACTCACTCTTTCAAAAGGTGGGTCCGGGAGATGTTAAGGGTTTGTAGCTGTCTTCTTATTAATGGGCATAAGGCCCTTATTTATGTTTTCTAACTATGCCCTTATTCCCTCCTGTAGTCGTCTGATGTTGAGCATACCAAGTGAGTGTTTAATCTCACTCGTCCATAAGTCGGTCACTTCTATGGCGACAGCAGTCAAGCAGGGGATTAAACAGAGGTATAATGTCGATTGGTAACTAAGGAATGAAATTACCATTTAAGTTGAGCACGAAGCTCTATATATTAAGGAAATAAATTCTATTTATATAGACCTTTGTTCTCAAGTGCTCAGTATTGATCAATACTGATCAATACTGAGTAGGCCAAGTGGTATTCCTGGGGGTCTCCTGTGATTGGTTCCTCCAACCTCTGAGCCTAAGGTCCCCGGGACATGTGCCTGGCAGTGTCATAACATAATAACGCTTGGTACCTCAGTTCAGGTAACAGCAAACCACAGAATTCGAAGTCCAGAATATTTACATCAAAATCGCATACTCGTGTCATATATACCCATGTTTCGAAATTTCTCTCTCTCGTCTATCCAGTCCATACCTTCGGGCCGGGAATGGTGTAGCTGGTAGGCTATACAGCATAGTTAGCATGTATACGAACCCATCTCAGGCTGGGACAACATACCACAGGATAATATATCTGAATCAGAATTCCAGGGTCGGTCGCAGAGTAGGCGCCTGGGAATGAAACTAGCGGACCTGGAGTGCCACTTCCGCCACCTGTTACAGTGATCTGTCCGCAAGAAAGATAGAACTGGGCACCGTTCGTCTGGCTAGCGGCATGGAGACCAATATGTTCGATTCGCGCAAGGTAGTCGCCGGACGGTGTGTTTTTCGGGATGGTGAAGTTAAGAGTCGTAAGACCTATTCATTATCAGCAATGTCCTCTCTCGAGTACCGAGTAAGTAGCAAGTACCACTTGTAGGCCAATCCCCTCCATTTGAGTTCAAAGCTGTTGGACCTTGCTCCCACACCTTGAACCACACAGCGCCACTTCCGTCCCAATTTGCAGCCGTCTTCCCAGATGGGACCTTAGCTAGGTATCCGAGACCTGGACCCGGATGTTGGATAGTTGGATCAACCACCCAGCCAAGACTCTGACCAGCAGCTACCGACAAGATACCCGGTGCAAAGGCAGTAGAAGCATCTTTCCCACAGCGGATATCGAGTGAAGAGACGTCTAGGACTGGTCCGTGGCTGTTCATGTCGGATCTTTCGCGTACTGTGGACTCATCAGCAAACGAAATGGACGCAGGATAGAAAGTATACCTTGCTGCCAAGCGGTCTGCGTTTTGCCACCATATATCAAGGCATTGAAATTGTAGTGGGCGTGCGCCACGGAGGCTGAAGCCAGAAGAAGAGTAAGAAGTTGCATATTGAGCGGGATAGAGAGTGTTTTGAATTTGAATTGTAGATCTTGGGAGATATGTTGAGTCGACTTATATACTTCCTCTCATTTCTAGTCTCATTCATTACTGACGTCTCTGGAGGCTCGAAAGGTCACTTGAGAGGAAGAAATGATCAAAGTACATCGACCTTCCGAACTTGGTCGGAGTTTTGCGTTCATTACTTCAGGCTGAGGTAGGTCTGATTAGTTTATTGTAATTTGATGGCGGCTGAATAGGTTCACCAACCGTGGTTCCGAGTAGCGAATTATATGGACTTGATGTTGACGATCTTATTTCATTCGCACATCATGCGGAGACGAGTGCCGAAATATATTAATAGTGACGGAGATAGGCCTATGACTGCCGTTTGTATATTAACAACACTTGGTCAAACGCGGGGTACAGAGGTTCAGGAAATCCAATAAAAGAACAGGATTCCGGAAAAGAAATTACGGTCCTATGATTGAAGGACACTTTGGAGTTGTAAGCTTACAACAATAAAGTTCCTGGATTTCTAACACTATTTCGTATCTAAGTCATCCTACAACCCAACTTAATCAATTGATAAATCAACAAACCAATATACAAGAATTTAATAAAGAAGCTCGAACGAATCTCGCAATTCAGGCGCTTAATTTGAGGTCCGGATTAAGTAGACGGAAAGCTTCTAAGATATACGATATAAATAAAGATATACTAGCCGGGAGAATAACCGGAAAGCAACTTATTATTATAATAGTATTATAGTTCTACCAGTTAACTTATTAGAAGATGATATAGTAGTTCAATATATTCTTGATCTATATTCAAAACGATATCTATCTTAATTTAATATATTTCAAGAAAGTTTTCCGGAGCTTCTGCAGGGGTGTTTTCATTCGATACAAGTGGAAGTCTCAAATTAAAAAAAAAAAGAAAAAGGGAATGGACCTTTGTTAGATCAAAGGCATTTCAAGACAATACGAGGTGGTCATACGTCATATAGAATATCACATTGGCCAAGACCGAGGAAGTCACTGTCAGTTGGCTTAGTACAGCTGTAGTTGATCCGATTATAGGACCGATTCGTGGCACCACACTTAGTCACAATAAGGGACCAAGTAGTGCTTTGAATCGGGGGTTTTCTTCTAAACTAGGTGGGAGGGAGAGCTGGAAATTCAATATATAGACCCTCTCTCCCGTAGTAACTACTATACTACAGCGCGTATCCAATGTCCTGTAGTATCTCTCCCGTAGTTCAATGAATACACTGAACCGACAGTCACTAATCTTTGGAAAGCTGCGCTGGCTTGGTCGCCAGAAGCAGAACATTGGGCAGTAAAAAGCGAGCTGCAGTGCTCGGGGTAAGCGAAGTCGACAAACTCTGGTAAGATGATATACTTCGATATAATAGAAAATGTTCGATAGTAGGACTGACGAATAAGTTAGGCACGCAGCACGTCCTATCGATCAATATACTGACTCCCCACTCTATTGATAATGGTACCTTTATATAAGTTAGCACAGTGTTGTAGGAACCGGTATTACACAAGGTTAGGATGAAAGACTGGTATCAGTGATCTCCCAGTGGATACTAGATATTTGCAGGCACTCTTTGAAAAACGGGTAGATGGAAGACCGGGTGTAATGTCCGATACTGCTGTTGCGGATGCCGATGTAGCCGAAACATATGTATCCTAGTAAATGTATATATTAGTTCTTAATATCCAAATCTGACTTAA
The DNA here is from genome assembly GCA_026770245.1 of Clarireedia aff. paspali H2. Taxonomy (NCBI): domain Eukaryota; kingdom Fungi; phylum Ascomycota; class Leotiomycetes; order Helotiales; family Rutstroemiaceae; genus Clarireedia; species Clarireedia aff. paspali H2. The sequence continues at coordinate 232,831 of JAJCXA010000020.1, forward strand.
TCAGATATATAAGTTTTCAATATCCAAATACTACTTGAATAAATTAAGATTCGGAAATCCGAAGTTGGTCAAGTAGTTAGTATACTTACTAGCGTATTATATGCTGAGGCAACTCAGCCGTGGATAGTTCTATGTTCCTCATGGTGGGTTCATTGACTGAGAATGACACTTGAGGAAAGAGAGAGGAGAAGGGCAGAAAGAATAAAGGTATAAATACCTTGAGTGGGTATAAAACGCTAAGCTAATATAGTCGCCGACTCCGCCCTAACCTTCGCCATTAACTACCGATTTTTAATACGCCATAGCTGTTCCGCTAGTTATCATGTAGTCTGTTTAACACCCTGTGTGTGTATAAAACCCTAGCCTAAAATAGTCCCAAACTCCGGTCCCATCATCGACCTCAACTACCTCTGTGCACTTCTCTCCCTCTCCTTCTCCCTCAGCCCCTTCCTCAAACTCGCAAAATACCCCGCCGGCCATAAACTCAACAACTCCGCGTCCGTCGGTGTCCTGCCCTCACATTTCTGCACGACGTTCTGTAAGATTCTCCCCAAAAGCTCCTCCGTCATTGGAATCTGTTTCTCCAAATCAACTTCCACCGGATTCAGGAACGGATCGTCATCTCTAAGGAAATCTTCTGCTGAAGGTCGTTTATGTTGATCACGGTTGAGACATCCCTTCAAAGTACGGATCAGGGAGTTCGGAACCGGGACTCCACCTACGCCAAATGGTGGGTATTCTATCGCGTAATTCCAGTTGATGATGGCTTGACAGCGCTGCAGTTGGTTTTGGATATGCCCGAATGGAGCACGACCGTAAGTCATTTGATAGAGAATGCAACCCAAACTCCAGATATCGCTGGGCTTACCCAGCTTCATGAGCTTTGGTTCTCGCTCGCTTCTTCCTCGGCTGCTGTAGGAATCAGGTTTTGCATTGGAATCCATGAGGGATTCAGGGGACATGTAGTTTGGAGTACCGATTTGTGTTTCGCGGTGGACATTTACGGTTTCTTCCGTTTGGATGGCGTTGGCGATACCGAAATCAATGAGCTTGAGCCGACCTTGAACAAGAACGAAGTTGTGAGGTTTGAGATCCGAGTGTACGATATCATGAGCGTGGACAGCCGACAAACATTCGAGCATCTCTTTCCAGTAGTGGCGCACGAAGCTTACATCGAATTTAGCGTGATCTGATTTGAGGCGAAGGTTGAGAATGGTGTTCATATCCAATTCACCCATTTCCATGAGCTTAAGGGATTGTTAGCGATTTCCATCGAACACCATTATATAACTTACCATGCTTAATACACCCTTCTCATCGTTCATCTCGTAGTCATACAAGTGAATTACTCTTTCAACTGACTCCAACTTCCTAAGAAGATCAATTTCTCCTTTGAAGCCGCGTATCGCAGACTCATCTGCATCATCCAATGAAACCCTCTTCAACGCAAAAATCTTGGAGTTCTCTGCCATTACCCGATATACCTTTGAACTACCTCCACGACCGATAACATCCAAACGTGTGAAAACCTTCCCATTCACCTTCAGCCTATTTCGCTTGTTGTTGGCGTGAGATGCTGTTGCAGCGCCTGCAGTACTTGTTGCAGCTTCCAAGACCGACATCTTTGGAGGTGGTGGAGCCGCTCTCCTAGGAGTGTTCTGACTTCGCACAGCCAATGGTCTTCGTTCGGGAGATCCAGTAGCACGTACAGAATTCATATCGAAGCTCTCCGGTCGCATTGGCTTGTTTGCGCTGTTCGTTTGGCTTAAGGATTGCTTGTTTCGTTTGAAGGTCGGCGGTGCTTCATTCTCTTGGTCATGAGATGAGGGAATATCTGGGTGTGGGGCAGGTACTTTGAATATTGGTGCTTGCTTTGATATTGTTGCAGCAGAAGTGGGCGGATCAGATCTACGGGCACTGGTAAGGGTGGGCGGAGGTGGTGATCTTGATTGCAAAACAGAATCAAGAAGATCTTTAGTACTAGGAGGGCTTCCGGAAGCACGATGTCCACGCATGGCCGAGAATGAAGACCCCATTCCTATTTCTGGCTCTTGACCTGGACTCTTCCCTTGGCTATCCGGTCGATCGTACTGCGATTCCTGGCTCTCTGGTTCTTGACTGGTTCCTGCATCGAGACCATTTCCATTCTCATCTATTGGACTCTGTTCTTCGTCATCCCGCGACATCCGCGGTCTACCCCTTCGGGCGGGACCTCTCATGAAAGTGCCGACTACCTTAGGAACTGCCCCTCTCTTGACACGCATGGAGCTCTGAAGACCTATTTCCTCACCATACCTGGAGCGACCGAGAGCCGACGTACCGTACCTTGATACGCTCCCTTGACTTGTAGCCAGAAGTGATCTATTGACAGTTGAAGGATACTCTTGTCCATCAAAACTCTGTTCCTCTTCTCGAGACGCCGAGTCGATTTTGGATGAGTATCTGCCTGATGATCCGAGCGAAGACCTCGTGTTACCGATGGAGACTCGTACAGTTCTAGGTACGGGTCCAGGAGTGCTAAGATCCAATGCGCTCTCATCTTGCTTTGGTACCGCATGTTGTTCATTGTATTTCTGGACCGCACTGGACAGTGAAGACGTTCTACGTAGCTTGGCTGAGCCAGGCGAACCGCTCAAACGCACAATTCTTCGATGATATGATGGGCTGTGTTCTTGTTTTTCGGAAGGTGATCTCTCTTTTCGTGCTGATGTCTCTAATATGCCTGCACTTTTGGTACGGATATGCGAATCGTTATGTGGCTCGGGCGTGGTGCGTGCAGTAGTAGCTGTCTCGATCAATGAAGCGTCATCATTCAGCAATGCCTTCGTTAAAGCACTGAACTTCATCGGCATTGGGATCTCATCGTCGGAGCTGTCATTGAGAGAATAATGTCGGGATTGCGATTCGAAATCGGGGCGAGTCGACTGAGGTCTGCTTGACGGTTGTCTGTATGCATTCCGTGAAGCCGGTTTCCTCAAGGAGGATGCGAAATGACTCGAAGTCATGGGGGTAGGAGAAGCTGTAGCCATTGGACTCGATGCGTTTGGTAAACAGTGAATGGCGATAATTATTTGTGGTATTTCTCAGTTACTGTATTGTCGATCCTGCTTATCAATACCATCCCCTCCAAGAGCAACGAGAGCAACGAGAGCAAGAGAGAAAATTAATGCGCGTCGTTAGTTTTGAGTATTGTCGCGTAAAAGTAAAGAATGAGGTTGTAGAGACTTTATGGCTTGGAGTGGGTGGAAGTTTTTGATTGGCTCTCATTATTTGGATTGTTTACATGGCAACCAAGAGAGAATTAGGTAACCCCTGCTTCGGGATAGTTTGAGGAAGCAGTAAAATCATGCAAAGCTATTCGAGTGAGGGTAGACGATGTTCGATTTCGTTGCATGTATTAGAATTTCTGTCATTGTCTTCAATTGAGCACCTTCAACGACCATTGTTGTCTTTCTACTTGTCTTGTGCGTCTTCACAACTTCAAAGCTCATACCCCGCGAGTAAACATCTAGGTTGTCAATTGTCATTACATCGGACTCCACAATACTCGGTGGGGTGTGCACCAACCTCGCCTTGAACGTCACAATGCTTTTCATGAATCCAGTGAGTGTGCTTTGCTTCGGAAATAGCTTGACCCAAGGCTTCCCAATTAATCATCCTTACGCAATTGCACTCAGCGACACATTCAGGGACAACTTCCCTCACATCCCATTCAGTATAGACGTTCAAGGATTACCGGGAGATCAGGTGGTCAGTCCTCCGGGAAGCTACTTACCTAGATTGGACATACTGTGTAAGTTATGTGTTCATCTATGCGGCGTTGATATGCGGTTCCCAGCGATTTAAACCTCGATATCCTAAAGCCCCTTTAGTAGCCCGGACGTGTGATGCTTGGCAATACACCTAGCATACATGTATACAGCATGCGCGTGAGTACTGATGTTTGTCTAGATGATGAAGCCGACACTCCGTATAATTGGATGATCATATTAGGAGGGACCAATGACCTCAACCAATATCGAGATGTAGAAACCATCTTTGAATATCTCATCAAGGAGTGGAGGTTTGCTCTTTCTCGTGGGACTCAGGTTCTAGCTCTGACTGTTCCGGAGTGCGGTGCATGCGACCCAACGCTAAATGCACCAAGGGATCATCTAAACAATTTGATTCTTAGCTATAAGGCTGAGAAGTTGTAAGTGTTTATCCTTTATATCCATTTAGATAATCATACTAAGCTACTACAGTCATGTTTTCGATCTTCATAAAGCTATGCCATACTGGAGCATGTCTGAAGAAGAGCGAAGCCGAATCTGGATCGATGGAGTGCATTTCACTGAAGAAGGTTACGATCGGATGGGAACCCTTATCGGAGCTGCTTTACGTGATTTAATGGCTGGAAGGAACTTGAAGTTTGATGCCTATGCTGAGCAAGCACCCTTGAGGACTGAGTAGAAGACATAGATAGAACAAGTTGACTAAATGGGTAGACGAAAGGTAGGGAAGAAGAATAAGCCGAAACGTGAGGAATGGCAGGATGGCTGTATATAATTTGGAAGACGCAAATATGTGTACCATAAACGTCGGCGTCATATACTCTCGCAAGGCATGTGCAAATATTTAATTTTCTCACACACTCCATCTCAAAGGAGAGAATATCATCCTACGTTTCATTCCGTTTGGGAACGCCATCATTGGTCTGCCCATGCTAGAACTCCTCCGCTGATATGCAGATATGCAGATACCATGTCTAAACGCCTTTGGTATATCACGTCATTAATTTTACTTATTCATCTGAATCAAACAACTAGGTTTGCAGCGACAAAGTCCTGGACCGTGTTAGCTGTGTTGTGCGACTCAAAGGAGGGAAACTCACAGGATATACGAGCTGAAGCTCGGAAGTGACCTTTTCTACCTCTTCAGCCAAACCTTGAACATTCGCATCCCATCTCCGAAGTTCTCTTCCCACAATCCCTTCAGCTCTTCCACTTCCCTTCTCACCAGTAGCCTCTCCACCCTCAAACCAAATTACCCTCTCAACCTGATCAATCCTTCCGAGTAATCGACCTTGCTCAATCATTCGAGCAGTCGTCTCCTCGGCTTTGTCTCCATCAAGCCCCAAAAGTAATCCAAGAGCTTCAAAACGGATGCTATTATATAGTCTTGAAGCAGCCCGCAGGTTGTGCTCGACCACAGCCTTTTGCAACACGGTTGTTCCGTCTTGGGTTTTCGCAAGCTGATGTGGTTGGAGTCCTTCTGCAAATTTTGATACTTCCTCGGGTGTCAATAAACGATCCAGGAACATCTTTTCTAGTATACTAAATTCATCCAACCCGGCAGCTCGCTCATCTTTGTATAATCTTCCAAGCGCACGACTACGAAGAGGGCCTGCAGGTGCCAGAACAGCACACTTTATAGCCATACTCAATGTATGTAGACGTTCTTCTTCCGCAATAACGGTCAAGAAACTGATGTCCTGGTAACCCTGAGCAGCAGCCAGGAAATCCCTCCTAGCATCTTGAATTCGTGCTTGACTGAGCTTGAAATGTAAATTGAGATCTCGATCCGGTACAGTGTAGATAAGGTTCTTTGCTTTGTTCAAGTATTGCTCTGCAAGTGTGGTATCATCAACCTCAAGGTAGTTGCGAGTTATTCGGATCCAACATTTAACCTTCTCTTCATTTGTAACTTTTCGTTGCGAAGATTCGAGTGGGATGCCAGCTAAGATCTTTGCAGCTGATAGGTAATCTTCTTCTTCTTCGTAGGCAGAAGCCATAAGCTCGCGGATTTGAGCATTTTGTTCCTCGAATGACGATGATTGTGCCCCGAATGTCTGTAGAGCTCGCTCGCCGATTGTAATCTTAGCTTCATTGCTTTTAACTGCCTTCAGCGCATCGACGAATAGTGCTGCGAGGGAACGAGTGGCAACTATTCCAAGGGAGTCGGCGAATATAGCATCGATAATCGCAATCAAGTCATCAGGTAACTCGGCCGGGGTGGATGACGATTGAGCGGTCGATAGAAGTGTCGCGTAGCCTTGCTGCTTTTCTGCAGAGGCTGCTATGTGCTGCAGAGCTTCCGATACTTTCTGAGAAACCATGATTGTCTTTTCAATCCCTTCCTGACACCAAGCAGTTGTGAAGACGAGCTACAATATTTATGGAGCAATGATGCTGAAGCTACTTGGTTGATAGCGGGGGAGCTTTGGTAGCCTGCCTCGCCTCCAATGAGATGTCCGAGCTTTCAGGAACTTCTACACATTTCACATTTCACTTGTTTCGCCTGTCATCTACACCAAGCTACTCCTCTTTATTGTAGATACTTACTAGGCGCCATTCTTGCGAGTACGTTTCATGGCAACGAGACAGCCATTTACGGCATTCTTGTAAAGTTTCCATCGAAGGATCCAGCTTTCGCTCTCATTCTATCGTTTCAAGTACTACTCGTATTTCACTGCCGAAAATGTTAACTACGTTTGAACCCGAGGACGTCGTCAGAGGTATGGCTCGCCACAACTATGTTCCCTGGGACGCAGCGTATATCTCAAAACTTAGGCGCAACAGCTAATTACTCTACCAAAAGAGGCAATCTGGGGTGACCATGGAAAGTCGATTTTCCCAGCCTTTGAAATTGCCAGCGCCGCCAAAACTGCCGGTGCTACTGTAGACATCCTTAAGGAACAGTTCTCGGAGTTCTTGGCAGCAAAAACACACCAGCAGGCCATAGACCAAGCGCAAGAGCCGCCCGTCAACACTTCCTCTGCCTTACCAGGGAGTATATATCGCCCGCTAATTGACGAATATGAGATCAGAATTGCCGAAGTCCTACCTGGATCGTTCGAAAGCGAAGTTTGTTGCAACCTTCACCATTGTTCAGTAGAATTTGAGTACAAAACAATATTTGGCGTTTACGATCCCAATGTTACTTTTGGGCCATATACGAGGCACGCTGTGTCTTTGGAACACAGAAAACCGGCTCGGTATACCGCTCTCAGCTATGTTTGGGGTGCGCCCATTTTTGATTGCAACATCAAATGTAATGGTCAAGACCAAAAAATCACCAAGAGCCTTCTTTCAGCACTTAGGCATTTGCGTCGGGATGATTACTCTGTCATGCTCTGGATTGATCAAATATGTATTAACCAAATGGACACAGCGGAAAGAGAAAGGCAAGTGCAGATCATGTCATTAATCTACCGCCGGGCTTGGAACACAGTCATCTGGTTAGGGGAGGAAGCCGAGGGCAGTCATCGCGCGTTTGTTACACTGGAGTCTGTCGCCACTACCTTGCAATATGCAGCCTCTCTGCCACCGGAAGAGGGTTTCAGCAACATGAAACTTCCCGAACCGAGATCCGAGTTATGGGAAGAGTTATGGAAGTTATTCGAACGGCCATGGTTCCGCAGGCTATGGGTCATTCAAGAGGCGGCAATCTCACCGGTACCTTATATCGTCTGTGGAGAGGTGCTAGTCTCCTGGGAAAAACTCACTGGTTGGTGCTCCATCGTCAAAGAAATTGGTCTTGCCGCTTGGCTGCGACGGAGATTCGAGGATAGGCCAGACCAGACACCATCTGGATGCGAGATTTGCGTCTCGATGAAAATTTCTAATGAAATATCGGTCTCTAATCGTCTCTTAATAACGGCTCTTATCGATACCCGATATGCGCAAGCTACAGATCCTCGAGATAAGGTCTACGGGCTTCTCGGTTTTTGTAAACACTCGATCAAGCCAGATTACTCAAAGGAAGTGTCTACGCTGTACCGCGAGGCCACTCTGCCGGATATGCTCGATGCAATTGAGAGTGCTAAAAAGCAATTGAAGCCAGGGGTAGCAAGTGGTTTAAAGGCTCTGGAAAAAGTCTTTCGCGTCTTCAGCTGTGTTGACGGCCAATCAAGTCTTTCAGGCCTGCCCTCGTGGCTTCCGGATTGGTCCCAGAGTCCCAAGACAATATCTTTAGGGAACGAAGAAAGATTTAGTCACATCTACAGTGCCGGAAAATGGATTCCAGATGCTGCGCTCATAGTGAGTCCTGACGGTCAAGCTCTATCTGCTACAGGCATTCTGTTTGATTCCATAGATTCTGTTGGGCCTGTCAGTCATCGAGCAAAGATTTCTTACAAGAACCCGATCATGGAGAATGGCGACTTAGCTACCTATGTGGACTTTGTTAGAACATGTCATCCGTATCCCTCAGGCAGCGGTCTCTTTGAGGCTTTCTGGAAAACCCTACTTGCTGGAAAGGATGAATCGGGTATGCAACCATCTCCGCCAACCTTTGCTGACATATTTAGTCTCATCATCGACGAGACCACCGGACTGCGTCCTTCATTGCCGGACCAGACTTATTCACCCCGCAGACTTAACGGTCGACTGACACTACAAAATCTTTCAACCAGGGCGCCTGGAAGACTCTTCAATGATATTTGTACTGCCTATTCTTCCGCAATGAAGAATAGACGCCTTTGTATTACTTCAAAAAAGTTTATCGGGCTGGTTCCGGGGCATGCAGCACCGGGCGACCATATCTGCGTGTTCGCTGGCGGACGTCTCCCTTTCGTCATCCGGAAATATGACGAAGGATCGTTCCATATGATCGGAGAATGTTACGTCCACGGTATTATGAATGGTGAGATAGCAGATATGAGCCTAGACACGTCCACGATCAAGCTTGTGTAGTCCTCACGAGTAAGGAAATTCTCCCAGTAGTCAGTTTCAAACCGAATGTTTCAAGATATCAACAACGACCAGTCGATACCGGTCACCTCTAAGGTATCGCCGCGAATGAAGCTTCTTCTAGAGGGTAACGTCAGAGTCCTGGAACAGCGATGCTGACAGAGTATTTTCAGCTTTGTAAGACTTCAGAGGACCCGCGCAGCCTGTCAAGACTGCTATAGGAGCCTTTTCTGTTTGTTTCTTCTACATTGAAAGAAAGGTGAATTCGACACCATCGAATGCGAAGAATATGAGACCAACCATTGAAACCTACCTACCGCGAACCGGATTCAACCAGAAATGGTCGTATCGGTGTAAATATTTTAGCAATAAAGATATTTACTCTCCTAGACAAATTTCCACTTATGATGCATCTAAAATTGAGTTCAATAGAGAGCTGCGATTGTTGGTCAATAAAGTAGAATGGGAGTACCGTTTGATGTGCCATACATCTATCTATAGAGATACCGGCCAGGCCAACTACTACGACGTTATTCGTTCAATCATTATCACCGAAGCAGAGAAGTCGACCAGATGATCAACAACCACAATTATTGCAAGAGTGGACGGAACTCATATCATAGTTTCTGGGTCTATAGAGGACCCAAGTTATAAAAGCCCAGGTCTCGTGTTCCATCAGCTCACGCGCTACAAAAAAATCACTTCCGCATTTCAACGACTCTACCCGGCAGCTGATGCGATGAAGGGCAGCTTCTATAATTCGCATTTAATGAAGTATACATGGCAGATATCATGCAGGAACGAGCTCCAAACTATCAAATTATTTCCCTTTGGTTTTCATCTACATAGGCATTTCTACAAATCAAGCAATGATGTCAACATAGTAAGATTACGAATTTATGCGAGTAGCACCTATATTTCCTTTCTGAGCGATACGCACATCCGTTTGCTGCCGAACTGCCCTGTTTTCCGTTGGTACGGCGCGAACGTCGCTCAAATTGAATTTTCTGTAAAGTTACAGATTGCTCGGAAATAGATTTCTACTTTTCTGCGGGGCATAAAGTACATTACATTCACTTTCTACCACATCTCTAGCATGCATGGGGGGTTTGCATAGCTGCATATATATTTCGCTGACGAACGACCATTTTTACTGCAGCCACATGAGGGATTTTATTGATGCTGTATTGACATCATCAGTGAATGCTGCTGTACTCAGTTACATGGTTTGGAACGCAGAACCAGGACACCAAGCGCGATTTTCGGTATGAATTCTTGGACACAACGCACTGCGCTGCTCTTCTTCTCACAAACATCAAGAACAACATTTGCTGGCTCGGCAGGCTCACCAGACAGGAAATTGAACTACCACAGTTTGGACAAACGCATACGCATCCCGTGTGTATTGTTTGCTAAGGCTCAATTTTCGGGAGTACAAGGAGAAGAAAAGGCTCAGATTTGCTGGCTGTCACTCAAAGATCATAAGCTCTTACCTTCTTGCATCATCATCATTTCTTGTCGAAACCCTTCATGTCCTCAGGTCCACCAAAAAAGCGCAGGTACAGCAATGCCTTATATCAGGGCGATGCCAACGTGCATATGAGGGCGGAAGACGAACGCTCAAATTCAAAATATCTTAAATCTGACGAAATGGCCTCCTCACGACACTATGTCAGATCCTTAATTTCACCGCTGATGTGCGCCCGCTCAAATGCCCCAAAACGTCGCGGCTCCAGCTCGTCATTAAAGTCCTTCTCCTCCGTAACCTCGTCCGTGTTTTCCAGAAAGCGGAAACACACCACTCTTCACAACCTTGCAAACATGCCGATGGAACTTCTCGTTCTGATATTTGACTATTTGAGTCAGCTGGATTTCCGCAATCTGATGCTCACGAGTTCAAATCTTCTGGAAAGCGCGGCTACGTTCTTGTACAGATGCCCCTATTTCGCAAGTACCTACCGGTATGCCCAGTTCGCCTACACAGTTTCAAAAAACCGATCGTATGCTGGTATGGTGCGTGTCCTAGATCTTAGCTACTTCACTAAAGATTTAGATGAACATGGGCAGTTGCTACCACAGGCTGGGTGGAGGGAATTCACATATCGAGATCGATATATGTCATATATCCAAGACCGAGACCTAATGGGCTCCTCAGGAGCTGCCAGGGCTTCTCACAATGCCTCAACTCATCCAGCGCCCATTCCACAATTAAAGAGCTTCCACAGAACGAGAGATCTACCTGTTGGGGCTATCTGTCATGTACTATCTGCGTGCAAAAATCTACGGTATGAACCACTTTTATATTTTTAGGTTTAATTATCTATAAGTAAACTTAACTCATACTTCTATAGCAAACTCAACATCTCCCGTCTCCAACTAACAATCGACTACTACGTCCCCGATCCAAATCTCCCAAATCTATCCATCCCCATAGTCTACCGTCCAATATCCACCACCACCTATATGTCCGACATTCCCACCTCACGCATCCCACCTTACTCGAACCGTATTCTCCGCACTCGCAGTCTTAGATCAGCCTCCCCCTCCCCCTCCAGCTCCAGCTCCTACGACGGCCCGAGTCCCCGATCCGCACCCAGCACCGGTCTCACCCCTCCCCATTCTAGTTCTTATTACCATTCCTCCTCTCCACCGCAAGCACATTTCGCACCCGTAACCGTCACCAACATCATCGCACTTCTAAAGAGACTGAAGTATTTAGAAGAGATCAAAGCGAAGGATTTCTTGTGGTTGAGTGAAGAGAAGGTGAAGATGTTACTGGAAGGGTGTAGGGAGTTGAAGTGGGTGGATTTTAGGGGGTGTGGTTTGAATAGGGATAGTAAGTGGGCGGTGAGGGGGAGTAAGGAGGAGGTTTTGAAGATAGTTGGGGGAGGGGTGTTTGTTTAACTTTGGCCTTTGGGTGGAGTTTGTGGTTGGTGCAGAATATATTTATGTTTGGGTGTAGATATTCTTGTACATAGAGCTAGCTGTATTTAGAAAGACAAGAGAATATTTTCAGATGTATACAGATAAATTATGGTATGTTGAAGTCAATATTATGAGGAAGGGAACGTCTGCCAAGACGAGCATAATGATTATGACTTCAAGATTTGTAAATTTCTAAATTTCGGTATCATGTTCAGAAGAAACGAGACTGCCAAGTTGCGTTGGCCATCGTCCACTCACAGTGTTGGAAAGATATACTTCTATTCTATCCTGGGTATCTCTAAAATATAGTAGGTTTCGCTCGTCTAGATGCTCTGCGTTCCTACAGCCAAAATGCCCTTTATATAATCATATCCATATCTTTACACAATCTCCACCATCTGTAACCACTCCCCCACCTTCCATTTAATGCACAAGCACAACTGGCTTCCCCTTCTCCCACGCATCCAAGGTCTCTTTAATATTAATCCAATACCTCAACCTAACAGCCTCCCTCCTCGCTCCCTCCAAATCATCGTCCCTAAACGCCCTCTCCAACCCCCCCTCCGCCTCCTCAATCCTCCTGTCATTCCGCTCCCTCAACCCCTTTAAATCCTCCTCCTGCTGCGCATCCTCGATCTCCTCCCTCGTCTCCAGCACCTCCATCAGTAACTCCGCATCATCCAACTTCCCGGTTTCATCCCCCGCAACGTCAATCCCGCGCAGGGATAAAAGATGCTGTGCGCGCAGCAGAGGGGAGAGGAGGGTTTTGTACGCTTCGTTTATCAGCGCAGAGGTGGCTTCAGCGCGGGTTTTGGATGAGGAAGAGGTGTGTCGGTCGGGGTGTGCGGTTGCTTGGAGGTGGAGGAATTCGTTGCGGAGAGTGCGGGGGTTGATTTTGAAGGGGCTGGCGGGCGGGGGGCCAGCAGGGAAGGTGTTGGGGAAGAGGTCGTAGTGGTTGCGGGGGGGAGAGGAGGTGCTGGTTTGGGAAGGTTCTTGAGGGGTGGCGGTTGTGTTTGTAGTGGTTGAGGATGCGAATCTGCGGTTTGAGGGAGGGGTATTGCGGAAGGGAGGGGCGATGATGTTTCTTTGATGGCAGATTTGACAGATTGATGGTGTGGTGTGGGAGGTGATTGTTCGTGGGAAAGGGTTCTTGCAGGAGCGTAGCACGCTCTTCGGTAGTAGTGATGATCGCATGATTGCTATGTTGTCTTCTGTGTTGAAGAATGATTATTTTGAGAAATAAATTTAAAGATCCAACCAAATTTCTGCGGAGTCGAAAAAGCCGTTTGTCTGGGCCAGTGATGACGTAAGTGACAGAGACTGGGATTCTCTCCTTGTGGGGTCTAACCCAACTACAATTCTACATCACACTCACTTCTAACATTTACAAAATCTTCTTAACATATGCGCAAACAGCAAGATCAAAGCCGTCCTTGGCTCGGATGAGCGCATATTTGGTTTGGCATGTCTACCAACTGCGCGTATCCGGACTGCTAAACGACGAACTCAACTCTGCTTTGCCAACTTGGTTTTGTTTTGGTTGATGCTAGCCTGCAAGTAGTGCAAGCAGGGCAAGCAGGATGCAGCATCTCCTTTACGGTAAGGAAGTGAAGGGCATGCGCTTTTCAGCCCTTCTCGCCTTTAGAGCGGTCTACCTGCCGCATATCAAGAAGTCTTGTTTGAGCTGAGAAGTTATTGAAACTGGTTTTTGGTCGTTTGCTTGTAGTCGGGCTTCAGGTCAACAAGACGGTGTACCAAAGTATATAGATGTCTCTTTCCCTCTGCTCAATTCTAGTTCTGCAAACCTTTCCTCTTTCGATTCGTCCGCAGAGACAAGTCCATCTTACTGCAATTTCCTTGTGTGTAGTCTCATCGCCTTTTCTGCCACTTACTACACGACGATGTCTGCGGGAAGTAGCGCCTTGACGAATCCTCCAAACAAGATGGCTATTCCAGAAAGTTCTCGTTCTGACGCTGAGCTATTGAGAAATAATCTCTACATCAACCCAGGCGGCACCAATAATCCTTTAGATCTCTTCGAACCTGGCTCTCACATGCTGCCTTTTCGCTCCTCCAGTGATCCCCTATGGTCAATCAGGTATTTTATCCGCAAAAAACCTGTCCCCAAAGAAGAAGACAGCAAACAAGCGCTCGTGTTCTGCAGCGGAGCCTTAGGCAATATCAGTCCCACCAATCCAATGCCTCACGCTGGCTGTGCCGTCATCGTGAATTCTAACCGCACAATCCAGTTTCGTCTTGAGGAAAAAGGGCCTGATAGGATCACTCACCAACCAAGCGCGGGGCGTGCCCATCTTCGAGCAGTTGTTGCTGCTCTATCAGAACCATGGGAATCCTTGTTCACCTCTGTTATCATTGCCACGAATTCGCCATACATATCTCGTTGTGGTTCCAGTAACCTTGGAATCTTGCTGCAAAATGAATGGATGCTCAACCCACCAGATACAATTCCGGACTGGGATCTCTGGGACCTGGTGGTGTCGAGAATGCTGGAACTTCGCCTTCTCCATAGTGTTTATGTGCGGTTTTGGTATATTCCTGATCAGTACAACCAAAGAGCTATTGCGGCTGCTCGAAATGCCGCCGCTGCGCCGCTCGTTGAAAACTTTCCGCGTGTGTACAAGACTATCGAATCTGCATAATATCCGGCAAATAGCACCTGTTGGATCTGGTGGTATTGTAAGATTGGGTGCTTGGAAGTGGAGATGATGATTGTGCAATAGGTGAGCTTTCCATGATATGATATGAACTATGCATCTTGTTTCCAACTATTGAAAAATGGATCATGTATTATTTATCACATCACAAAAAGAACCAAACAGATACCCGGTAGGATTCACGGGAATACAACATCTACGACTGAATCCGCGACTTGACACTCTTTTCGCATATTCGCGTGTTCTACTTGCTTGTCGCTTCACTTCTTACTTTAAATGAAATCTACATTGGGATATTTTGAGGATTGGGATTTTGGAAATGTTGCTATACGGAAGGGCTTGTGCTTAGGGTATAGGGGATTTTCTTTTCTTTATTCTTCTCCTTTTCGGGTTGTGTGTTTAGTGAGTAGTACATGGGAAAGAGTCATTTGGTTTACATGTAGAATGGAGAGAGATAATGATTGACTCTATTGGATGGCGCACACGTGGTGGGGTTGAAACTTAGCATCAATTGTGCAAAGGGAAGACTAATCTAATATAATATGTACATGATGAATATGAGATTCTGGAAATAGGGTATCTAATGAAACACAATGTCGCTGCGTATGCATATGGCCGAAGGAGTACACCGAATCGTGGTGGTAGTGAAAAGAGATAAAAGGCTCGACCAGATGACACAATCCCCCACAAACCAGATGATCTGCTTCCTACGCCCAGCGAAGAAGAACGAGAACCATCTTTCATGATCATCCTCCTAAAAGCTCATCGCAGCCTTCGCTCTCGTCCAATACGCCGTCCGCGCCTCCGTCTCACTTCCCCCCACCCCGACACACGTCAAATAACCCTGCCAGCCGGCATCCGACCCCGTCTGCAACGCACTCTTCACCGCATCCGAGCACTGCGTGCTGTAGAACCACGCCGCGCTCGCCCACGTATACTGATCGGTGGTCACCAGATCGCGGACCTGGTTCAGCAGCGCATCGCTCATGCCGTCGGTGGTCGTCGCCCCTCCCGTAATCTTCTTCAGCGGCTCGCTCAGCGCCGCGATCGACGCCGCGTACTGCAGGTTGAAGTTGGGCATTTGCATGTTGCGGGTGCCCTGGCCGGGGCGGCCGGGGAAGTGGTTGATGTTGTATTTGAAGTCGCCGGACTCGAAGGCCATGAGGGAGATCAGGGCGCCGATTTCGGGGGCGGTGGTGATCTTGTAGGTTATCATGGCTTGGATGAGGTAGGGCGCGGCTTGGCTGGCGGTTGCGCATTCGGATGCGATGGGGGCGTTGGAGCAGCTGGCGGCGGCGGGGACGATCTGGGAGATCTGGGAGGCGGCGGAGTCGCCCGCGGCGCGAAGGAGGGATTTTGTGGGGATGATGGAGGCGCTGGATGCGAGGGTGGCGAGGACGAGGAGGGAGGGGACTATCTTGGAGAACATTTTGAAAGGGATGTCTTTCTGTCTTTGTTGATAATTCTTTGGGTGGTTGGAGTTGCGGTTTTCGGCGATGGTGATGCGACAAGATTGAGAAAAAGGGTTTGAAAAAAAAGCTCAAAGGTTTTGTAGTCCAGCTAGGGATTGTTTTCGAAAGATTTATAGAGACTGCACAATAGTGACTGTTTTCCGGACAATAGGCTGAGTAAGATATGAAGCTGTCTGAATCAAAGACAGGAACAAAGAATGAGTGAATGAATAAATGTTTAGATAATTCCTTTGTGCGACTTCGCAGGAGAAAAAAAGTGAAAGAGAGTGAATCAGTTGGAAAGCACAAGGTGACTGATGATACCAAAAAGCCTCATCGTGAGAAACTCATTGCATATATATATATGATTGTCGAGCTCAGGAGTTGTTTCCGGCCTATCCTAACCTATCCTATCTAGTCTTCCCAACTAACACTTCGGAACGAACGACCATTGGAATTAAAATCGCATGGTCAGGCTTGTCATTCCCCTCAATTGTGAACCAGCGCATATGGGAAAAGTGCAGTATTTGCACAGTGAGTGGATGTGGATCAACGGCGACTCCACGGAAGTTGAGATGGCAGATTCATGCATAGCCAATAGATCGGATAGGGGGAATGTGATGTGAATGTTAGAGTTTGGTAACCGACAGTCCAAAGTTTCATGTTTCATTGGCGTGATTGGATCAGGAAGAAGTGTCGTGGTCTGAGCGTATATTTTGATGCCTTATTTTTTTGTTTTTATGCCTTGGAATTAAGGATTTAATTAATGCATTAGATCGTGAAGGATGAGGAAGGAGCAGACTAGAAAATTTCGCAGCTGAATAAAAGCGCATGCATGGCTCAGCCTCCGCAGCGTGATGGATACTGTACATGTACTTTGTAATAACTACTACAGTACTGTATCAAGCTGCAGGAAAGTTGGCTCAATGTGAATTACTATTACAAAACTTAATTGCATTTTCTGCTCCTTCTTACGGTAGCGATCTCAACGACGAAAGATGGCAATCAGCCGTAGTTCTAAGTGGTCTGCATACATCAGGAGAGCCTCATGTTCTGTGCATAAGTAGTACTTACCGTAGAAGTACGGCTGATCCCCCACTGTTCTAGAAAATGAAGGCCCTCTAGAAGCGCGTCCTTGTCACTTTTATCCGTGTTAAGCAGTCAAAGGGACGGAATGAGAAGTACATCACGTACTGAGCGGGGCAGGAATCGCCCAGAGCACAGCTTGTCGAGAATATGCTACAAGCTCAGATAGGAACGTGGAAGTGAAAGGAGCATTCAGCACAACCAACGGTACTGTATCTTTGCATAGTTCTAGTGACGAGAAACAACGCATCCCATCCTACTGTAAAGACACCCAGTGGTATTTGCTACATCGTACTATGCAATTAAAATTGCTTGTTACTGGCCAATCATACGATACGAGCGAGGTTGTCGAGGGTGTCTAGTGTCTAGGACTCTGGTGGCAGAAGTCGACACCAAACTAATTTGCACTGCCCCTTGGCCAAATGGAGAGGTCCCACCAAAACAGAGCATGCAGGCTAAACTCCAAAACCACAAACGATACCTTGTGCTTGTGCTTTGTGCTGCCCAGATGTTACACATTATGTACAGTTCGCAAGAGATGAGGAGATTGGGCGGTCATACATAACAATATAACTTCTCATCCTGTAGGGCTGGAGGGATTTCTTGCGCCATGATACACATACGGTAGCCATGGGATATGGGTCTAGTAAAAAGAGCTCGTACCTGGAGTTACGGAGCAAGGGATTGCTGTGCAAGCAAGCAAGCCCCCTTCATGGCGAAGAGGCAGAGTTGATTCTGTCCTGTCCTGCGCTGCTGCAGCCCTGCGGCACAGGGTGGGTGTGTGACACAGATTCGTCCTAAGTACTGGTACTCTTGAGTCATCCGTATTCCGGACGGAGTACAACACTGTAGGAATCATTCAAGGGGACGATGCCGATTCGATATGGGCGGTAGCTTCTGCTTTAAGCTTTAGAGTTGCGGGACATTGTTGTGGTGGCTCGGGTTGCTGCTTTGGATGATAGGCTAGGAGAAGCTTAAAGATTGGGAAAGATTGGAAAGCTTGCGCTGCACTGCACTGTATAGTGACGAAGAAGATCAAACTTAACGCACAGGTAAAAAGTCAATTTTGCATTTGTCAGATCCAAACAAGATAGGCAAGTCGTGTGTAGCTATGTTAAGGAATGTTAAGGAATGTTGCGGGATGAATGATGGATGATGGATGATGGATGATTGCGACGCATACGGTGCAGAATGTTGGAAACCTAGAGGTACGTGGTGTGTAAACGTATTCATACTCGTAACTCGCCAAGTTCTGCTGACGACGAAGGTTGGGAATCAACACTCGGCGACGGAAATAGCAAGCAGGAACTGGAGGGACAAGCGACAAACAGGTGACCGGGCTGATTAAGCTTGTTGCGAATATTTCCACTCAATGCATGCACAAGTACGTCTTTGTATGTCTTTGTATGTCTTTGTATGTCTTTGTATGCCTTGGTATGTCTTGGTATGTCTTTGTATGTCTCTGTATGTCCTTGTATGGAAAGCAGCGCCGGCCAGAAGAATGAACCCATCGGCCACTTATCCGTGAAGCAATGACGGTGGCTTGGAACTGCCACGGTATGAGGCTCTTTCAGTACTCGGTGAGTCTGAATTGGGGGATTCGGACAAATAACTGTCCGTCTTACTTGGCTGCAATACCAACTCCGTTTCCCTATCCGTCGCCGTATCTCCCCAAGGCAAAGGGAACGAACATCCATCCCCGGTTTTATGATGCGGAAAGGGACAAGCCTTGACCCTTTTTTGACGTACAGATGTGGATATCGTGGCCTTTTAGCTCTCTTGCTACTTTTACATGTACTATGTCGTTACTTCTGTCCAAGGACTATGTCGTTACTTCTGTCCAAGGACTATGTAACTATGAAATACACAGTACAGCACAGTACCGTGCAGTACAAGTACGATTTCGACTCGACACGCGTATCGAACGGATGCACTGATGCAGGCAGGTCTTGCGAAATTAAGCTTCTATTCTTACCTCGCCTCGCTCCACCACCCAGGAACGAGGATTGCACCAATACCATACCACCTTGCGGAATTTCTGGACAGTAATTCTGGACAGTGATTCTTAAGTGTTCGGCAAGACGTGAAGGATCACAAATCAGCATGTTTATGCGGTAGGAAGAGGGCTTCCGACGTGTGCGCGTGCACGGGTTATTGTTTTGGCCCTTTCGCCTTCTGGCCCTTCTTTTGCCCTCTGGTGAAGAAATCGCATTCGCTTCGCCCCCTCCCCCTCCCCCCACTATAGCTTCTTTTCTACCTTACGGAAGTACAGTAGTTTTCATCAGGTCCATGTAAGCGATCATCGATGGGATTGGCTCCATTGCCACGGTTTTTTTGATAAACCCACATCATCGGTACACTCCTGGCCTGAGCAGCTGGCTGTTGGTTGTGTTGATACTTGCCAATGCTACCACAAAAGCCGTTGAGACATAGTTCTACTGGTGCGCGATCATACGGGTCGACAGCACAATGGTCGGTACGGTAGGTCTGGTCTGGCTAATTCCTTTCTGGCAATGGCAATGTACGGCAGCTAAATTTATATCTACCGCTTGCATGTCCCGGCGTTGAGGATGGGATGGGCGAGGGAGACGTCGCGCGGGCTGCAAGACCTGATGAGATTTGCAAGACCTGATGACATGGAGGGGTGGCGGCAACTGGCCAATGTATGAGTGCGATTTCGTTGACTAACTTATGGCTTCTGAACGTTTGGGAACAGTCGCGCGCCAGTGGGGGAAGGGGGCAGTTGGAAATAGGTGCGGGATAGGTAGTGCGAGGAATCTACGAGTATGCTATGTCATGTCATGCTGTTGGGGTTCGAGCACGCGGGGATAATGCATCACTTCATGTCGATATGAGTCTCAGCCCCATGTAGTAGCAGTGTACAAATAGTCTGCCTCCACGGCAGTGGCCCTCGGAGAGGCAGCGGAGCGTTGGGGAGTGGTTGGCTACTTTGTAGGTAAAGATGGAAAATGTACATAGCTCGTCCAAGCTTTCAGTATTGTATGTATGTGTAAAGATTGAAAATACATGTAACTTGTGTATGTATGTTGTCGTCGTATACATTCCGACTTGACTGTTCGTTATTCTCACCCGTGCCATTCTTTAATCGCTTCCCTCCTCGACCCTGGATTACCAAGCATTCAGCAAGGTGGGGATTGGTGGAGCACTTCGCACTATCTGGACTGCTGCCTAGAATACTCGGGCCGCTTTTAGCCCTTCCACGCTCTAAATGGGTAATTTGGGGAGGCTCTCGTCGCCACTTTTCCTTTCTGGACGAATTACCAGCACTTGCGCTTATTTGCACTACAGTACTTGAGCTAGAGCAAGGCGGATTCGAGTGCATTGTGGGTTCCCATCCGATCCGCATCACCTCGCATCACCTCACCTCAGTCAACGAACCTCGACTGCCACCACCAAATCTCACCCAATCTCACCACCCTTCTCTTCCCTTCGCTTCCCTTCCCACCACCCACGCTTTCTTGCCTTGCCTTGTCTTGTCTTGTCCTGTCTTGTCCTGTCCTGCCTGTCCTGTCCTGTTCTGTCTTGCCTCGTCTCGTCTCGTCTCGTCCACGAATTCATTAACCGCGTGCTCGTTTCCCCCGTCAGCATTTCTTCGCTCTTCATTCGTCGTTCCTAGTCGCATGGAAATATAATCCTCCTTCGTACTCCCATCTTCCCACCTCCCACCTCCCACCTCCACACCTCCACACCTCCAGGCAGCCATCGACCCTTTGCCCTTCATACTCTTTCAAACCCCCTTCCACCAGCCTCACCCAAGACCTTCCGCGCTTCACTCTTCCCTCTTCCTTTCTACACCACTGCACTGCACTGCACTGCGCTCTCGGCCTCCATCTCGACTTTCAGAGCACAACTTCTCGACATTAAACAAACAATTAATTCATAACCTTCGGATAAATACCTATCGCATCAGAGCTCGCGCTCAACAAAGAAAAAGAATCGCGCTTCATTGCGGTTGCCTCGTTCACAATCCTCGAGCAAGGCCCCGTTCAGCTTGCACACTCGATCCTGTTACTGACCGGCCTTACTTTTCCATTTGTATTGTATGTATGCTATCTTTCCCCATACTAAATCCCCTTCTTTCTTTCTCGAAAAATTTCAAAAAGATAAAAAAAGAAAAAGAAAAACTACCATCCAAGTCATTATTGGTGGGCGAAAGGTCAAAGTGTCTTCCATTGACCAATTCGATCTTCAACGCCCTCTCTCCCCTCCCCCTCATATCTGTCTCAATTCACACACCGGAAACGGGATTGACATCTCGAATTTGTGACTCATATCTCTTGCATGGAGATCAGGTTTATTCAAGGCTAATCCATCCTAGTCTCTGAACAGTTCGCAAGACTCTTCGGGAGACCTGACCATTCAGGATGTCGTTCACAAATCCTCGCAGAACTACAAAGTCCTCGGTGACTCCCTCCCTCCTCGGTGCGTCAGACCGTCCAACGGTTAATACAGCCATGGTCACCCTTCGCAAAGGTGCTACCTTCCACTCTCCTACCTCACCAGCCGTCGAGGAACCTCAACCCTTTCAACCACCATCACTCGTTCGCCGTGCAGACAGTAACCTGGAGTATGTTACCGTCGATGCTTACAAACGTCGTGCTGCCGAAAGTCTGGTAGACATTGATCGCACTCTCGCCGCCATTGAATTATCTTCGCCATCCTCCCGTCAATCATTCCGCGACGAGTCGGATCCACTCCCAAAGGGTGTTATCGCCAGTGCGGTCGACAATCCCGCGACCGCCCCATACCCAGGTACCATCATGGAAGGTCCAATGACAATGGAACCCTCCAGCAGGCGTTCCTTGCGTCCTCGCCGTCGTCCAAACCGCTATGCAGACAGTGGTCTCGGAACATCTATCGAATCATCGTCGGAGAAGAAAGAGGCCAATGACGACCAAGAGTCCAAACCTGTCAAGACTGGTTCAGCTATAACTAGATCGGCTGCTGCCCATCCCACCACTGTTGAGAGTCTCCCAAGACTCTCTGCCCGCGCAAACAATCGCATCACAGAGCATATTTTGAGACCACTCTTGTCCAAGAGCTCGCTGAAAGAATTCCGACCCATCGTCAAAGACATCCCAAACAGGATACACAAGAAGGAGATCGTGTGTCTCCGTGACTTGGAAAAGACATTAGTATTTAGAGCACCTGTAAGTAATTCCGATAGCGATGTTGTTGAAGGGGGAGTTGCTCACTGGTTTTCGCGATTGAAGGAGAGGGCCAAGACCGCCGCCTTGTATCTTGACTTCTGCCTCACGTCAATTCACTGCATCCAAGCGACTGTCGAATTATTGAGTGAACGCGAACAAGTACGACCAAACGACCGACCTTACACTAACGGATATTTCATCGATCTTGTGGAACAGATCAAGCAGTACGCACGTGAAGTCCAGGCCACCAAGGAAAAAGAAGAAAAGGGAGAGGTCGCTGACGAGATGGAGGCTCATCCGTACGTTTCCCTTTGCCAAGTTCTACTTCGAGGTCGGATGATGGCTAATGAAGATTTTAGATCTGACGAGGTCAAGCTCCACGGCGGCTTGACCAAGAATGGCCGTCCTGCCGAGCTTGTCCGAATCCGAAAGGACGGCAAGGCCATTTCTATGGCCACCGGGAAGCCAGTCGACATGGACGAGGATGAAAACTCGGCTATGAAGATGAAGCGATCCTTGAGCGACGAGGATGATGATGACGAGTCCGTCTTCCGTTCGATGGCTCGTCGCAAGAAGGATGCCTCTGCTGCCGAACTTGCACCCAAATTCTGCCGTGAACCTGGATGTGGTAAATTCTTCAAGCGTCCTTGCGATCTCACTAAGCATGTAAAGACGCACTCTCGGCCTTGGAAATGTTCCGTTGAGACCTGCAAATACCACACCTTTGGGTGGCCCACGGAGAAAGAAATGGACCGCCACCACAATGACAAACATTCCTCTGCACCTGCCTTGTATGAATGTCACTTCAAGCCTTGCCCATACCGATCCAAGCGTGAATCGAATTGCAAGCAACATATGGAAAAAGCCCACGGATGGGAATATGTCCGGTCCAAGAACAACGGCAAGAACAGGCCAGCTCCTTCTGCTATCATTTCCAATGGTCTCCCTACTCCCCAGGCAACCGTCATCAGGACCCCCAGTGATTCGAATTTAGATGACAGTCCAATAATTGCTGATGACATGATGTACGAAAACAACAGCCTGTACAGCAGCAACCAAGGCCTGAACTTTTTCCCTCAACTCAATGGGGATTACCCAAGAGAGATTGAGATGTATCAACCTCCACAACAACTTAACATTGAATACTCTCCTATCACTGACGGATCATACTCCCTTGACGGTCAATCTCCTTTTGATCCTACCTCTCCATTCAATTCCAACTCTGTCATCGGGGCTCAGGATCAGTTCCAAGAAAACATGCAATCCTATTCTGGAAATAATGAATGGGCCGCATACGAGGAAACGGACCTGTACAGCGCTCAAGCACAAGTGCAAATCCCACAGAGCCATATCTACCAACAGGCATTGGCTCAAACCCAGTTCCAAACCTCAGGAAATATATATGAGCAGCATCAACCAATTGCCCAAATCTCCCCCATTGGTGAAGGAAACACGATGCTTTTCACACCCAAGTCCATGCAAGACTTTGACGAAGGCTTTGAGGATTTCGTCCCAGCAAACAGCCGCATGTCCAACCAGGGTGTTGGCGATTTCCAACTCTTCTCTTCTGCCCCACAACCACGTGCAATGAGCCACGACCACTCTCCTCTATTTGGCGAAATCCCTCAACAGTCGATGGCGCTCTTTGGTGTTGCACCGCCTCAGGAGTTACTTGCCTTCTACGCTCAAAGTGCGGCCAACTCTGCTGCTGGTCACTCTCAGCGCCAACAGCAATACCATCAGGCGCGTCAATCAAAGACTCACCAGCAGCAACAAATCCACCAGAACCTGAATATGGGAATGGATTGGTCATCCGATGATGCATCGTACGGTTACAGTGATCACTAGATGGTGACTTCCAATGAGTGTAAGCTTTATGGCTTGCAACTACATTGGACCGGTGAAAACTGAAAAATATTCACCTTATCTCTTAGCAAAATTCATACCTTATCACATTAGCATATTTGCATTTCTGCGTTTATTGTTGTTTTACTTCTTGGCCTATCGGTGCTTGATTCCTCTTTTTTTCTTTTCTTTTTTTGATTTTCCACTCTGTTGCCTGATGAACATGATGATGAGAATGAGTGGAATCATGGATTGTGGCATCTTACGGAAAGCGAAAGGACGTTTGTTTATTGTATCTCGACGGGTTGTCCGGGGGTATTTCTTCTCTATTCCTTTTACCATTTCTGTTTCCTATCATGAACATGAAGAGGAATTGCGCAGACTTCAATCTAAAGACTCTTTTACAGATGGAGAATTGTTCAATAGATCTCGTGCAATGCGATGCAATGTGGTCATGTGGTTAGGGAACATATATTTTCTCTTCCTTCATTTTATATTTTGAACTTTGGAGATGTGCGTGGGGTGGGGTGGGTTGCGATGTTAGGATTATATTTGGAAAGGTTGGTTCTCCGGGAGTTGGATTTGGGATTTGGGATGGGTTGATGGATGATGGATGATGGATGATGAACAGGGGGTGACTGGGGTGGATTTGATTCTATTCTATTCGATAGGGGATACTGAGAATATACACAGCACAAAACATCACAAGATAATACAAAACTACCTCTTCTCTTGCTCTTGCTCTTGCTCTCTTTCTATCGAATGATTGGGATTGGATTGGATTGGATTGGATTGAACGGGTTTGAACGGGTTTGAACGGGTTTGAGATTTGAGTGGAGTGGTATATGATTGATATATGATATTGAATGAAAGAACAAAAGAACAAAATAGAAAAAAGAAAGAAAAAAAAAAAACCCGCCCCCCCCCCCCCACCAAAATTATGAAGAATATATATCTATCTTTATCTTAAGAATCTTGAATAACTAACCATGAATAAATAAATATAATTAAAGCTAAGCTAAGCTATTCCAACCAAACGAACTACAGTACTGTAGTTGCTGTGCTGTGCTGTGCTGAGCTGAGGTCTTGTGAAAAAATCTCGTGATGTGAATTTGATTATCTATCTGTCTGCCCATTTTATATTGTACAGCACTGCGTGTGTAGGTAGAGAGAGATGGGAGAGAGAGAGAGAGAGAGAGAGAGAGAGAGAGAGAATTGTACAGTAAGTAGCTCGCTAACTCAGACGGTAGGTACGTACTACTGGACTTGTGCTGTGCTGTGCTGTGCTCGGCTCAGCGGTTGAAAAATCGAAATCGAATTAAGGGGAAAGAGGGAAGGAAAGAAAGAAGGCAGGGGGAGGGGGAAGGGGGAGGGGAAATAAAAACTTCATTTGTTTGTTTGTTTAACTTATTTTGTTTGAGTTTCAAAAGTTGGCTGTTCTGTTTATATCAAGTCATCTTATATTATACTATGCTATACTGCTACTTACTGTATGCTCGCCATCGCATGGGTTGACAGAGAGAGGTAGGTCTCTCCTAGATTAGATAGGTATATATATATATATGTACTAGTGTGCTAACTAACTAGGACTACTTACTTACTTACTTACTCTACTCATCATCATCAATCATCGCAGACAGAACTATTACTTACTTACTTATATTACTTACTTACGTTACAGTATACAATACAAAATCAAATCGAATCAAATTGAAGCATAGCTTCGCAGCTTCTCTCTTCAAATTCGTGTTGGGGTTGGAGTTCGACTCTTTCGTTTTCAAATGTTGCTTCCATGCAAACTCCTGTTGATGGGGAGAGAGGAGAGGGGTGTTAGCTGGCTAGCTACTTTTATTTTATGCATGCAAGCATTCACGGATTTGTGTCGAATGGACAAACCGAGAGAGAGTGGATGTGTAAAGAGGAGAAAAGTAGGAGAGAATAGATATATAGAGAGACAAGGAAGTGAAAAGAAAAAACGAAGAAAGAAAGGAAGAATATAAAATAGAATACAAAAAAAAAACTCACCTAAGCCTTCGCCTCACCCGCCTCAATAACAACATTCACTCCCGTCGGACCCTCACCCGTCGTCAAAATCCCTCCCTAGTAGCCCTCTCCAGCTCCTCGGGAGTTCTTACAAAGTACCCGCGTCCACCACACATCTCCGCCAACATCTCATAGCGGACCTCCCAGCTCAGACTCGTGCTCCGGAGGCCGTTCTTCTGCTGTAACTGCCGCCACGCATCTGCGCTCGCGCTGTCCCATTGATATATGCCGCTGTTATTAACGACAAGGATCAGCACATCCATCTTGTAGGGCGCCATGGTTTGAATTTCTGCGAGCTAGAAACCAATGGCGGAGTCACCTTCGAGACAGATGATTTTCTTGGGGTGGGGAGAGGAAGATGGAGAGAGTCAGAGGGTAGGCAAAGGTTATATGTGCAGTAGACGGCGATGGCGTAGCCGAGGCCGACGCCCATAGTGGCGTGCGTGCCGGCGTCGAGACGGAGCCGTGGGTGCCAGACGGGGAACACGCTGCAGGAGAGATCCATTGTGTTTGCGCCTTCGGAGACGTAGACGACGCGGCCTTCTTCAGGGGGCGAGAGCTTGTGGATGGTTACTTTGATGATGGAGAAGGTGTGGTGGTAGGTCATGGGAATCTTATCGATTTTGGCGGCTTCGGCGGCTTTGGCTTCGTTTTTGAGCGTGCTGCCGTAGAGGGTTTGGATGTATTTTGAGGTCGAGGTGTCGTAGCGCCAGTTTTTGAGAGCGCTGAGGAGTTGGGAGGTGACGATGTTAATGTCGCCTATGATGCTGAGAGAGGCGTCACCGTTGTTCTTGCCGAGTTCGTCGGCGGAGATGTCACTTGGATGATTTTTACGGAGGGGTTGTATTTGGGGGCTGGGCTTCGCCATAGTGAAGGATCCAGTTTAGGCGGGCACCAAGGATTAGAATTACGTCGGCGCCGAGTAGGGCCGCCGAACGTGCGGTGGATGTATTGAGCGGGTGAGAGTCGGGGAGTATGCCTTTGCCCATGGGGGTGGGTAGGAAGGGGATTTGGGCTTGGTCGATTAGTTAGCAGACGAGGGACTCCGCTTGAGCGTAGGCTGCTCCTTTGCCGAGGATAATGAGGGGTGCTTTTGCGGATTTGAGTAATAGCGCAACGGCTTTGATTCGCTCTGGATCTGCTGCGGGCCTGGAAGCTGCTGGAACCATTTGTGTCGGTGAATATTCCCCTTCTCCTTGCATGATGTCTGCCGGCAGATCAACAAAGCCCGTTCCAGCCCTTCCATACCATGATGTCCCATATGCAGTTGTAATAAATTGTGGAATCGAATCTAAAGTCGATCATATAGCTATCTTTGTATGTGGAGCTAGAAGTGATACAGCGTCGAGCTCTTGGAAAGCTCCTTTCGTAATAAGATGCGTTTCACTCGATCCTGCAAGCAAGAGAGAGCATTGGGAAAGCATTGGCAAAGCATTGGCAGATGAATTTCCAATACCTGCCATGACACGGAGGATGCCAGGTCCTCCAACCAAAAGACATACTCCTGGTCGTCCTATCAAACATCCATACGCCGTTGCTGCATAGCTCGCAGCTTGCTTGTTGCGGAATGCGATCAATCGAATACCGAGGACAATCGCTTCTTCGGCGATTTGCACCACAGGTATACCGACTAAGCCAAATATTACCGTAACTCCGAGTTCATGGAGAGCTTTGGCTATCAATTGAGCTCCATTTGGCGACGGCATTGTTGTTGAGAGAAGGTTTGTTGCGATAGCTTAGCAAATGGATGTGACCTCATCTTTAAGACGTTTGTATTTTTGGTGCATTCCGATAAGCAATAAGCGATAACGGTGCCAGAATGTTCGGTAAGGTTAAGCTTGTTGACCCTGAAACAAAGTGCTCACGGTCCCTGAACACGTCTCACTACACCATTCGTCTCGAGATTCAGCGCCGTCTGCCCCCCCAGCGCATGGCCTGGCTTGCCTGTTTGTGATTAATTATATTTCGATTTCAAACTTTCGACGGTGAAACAACAAACCCAACATTCACTTTACTGCTTTATAGTTCCTATTTTACTCTGCAACTTTCCCCTTTCTTCCACTTGCGACGACACACTCTCACACCTACAACTTCAAAAACACTACCAATATGGCCTCCTCTTCCACCGGTTCCTATTCCACAGACCCTGCCCTCTATCTCTACACCTCCTTGACTTCTGGGTCCTCACACATCGTTACCGCCACGTCGAGGTTAGAGACCATCTTGAAAGCCAACCGCATCCCGTTCAAAGCACTCGATATCGCAACCGATGAGAAAGCCCGCATGTTATGGGGCAGAAGAGCGGGCAAAGATGAATCCGGACGCCCTCGTAAGATCCCTGGCCTGGTGCAAATGGGTCTCGTCATCGGCGTACGTTGAACTCTCTCGCGCTGTGGAAATACCTAGCTAACACCCTACAGGATCTCGTAGAAGTAGAAGACTGGAACGAATACGGCGAGCTCAGACAACATGTTAAGATCGTAGCTGTGTCAGGACCCGGCGCAAACCCCGCCATTAAGGCAAAAGCGCCAGTCGCAAATAACGAGAACAAGAAACCCGCAGTCGCACCCGCAGCACCTCCTGTTGTGACAAAGAAGGCAGTCGAAGCAAAACCCCCTGTGGGAGCGGCCGAAACCACCATCACATTGGCGATGCGCCAGGCGAGTCAGGATGCCGCTCAGAAGGCGAAGGATATTAAGAAGGCAGCAACAAAGGCTCCTATCGCAGAGGCAAAAGCAGAACCGAAAGCCGATAGTCTGTCTCTGCAAACCAAGACCAAACCTGTGGAAGACAAGCACGATTTCGAGACGATTACTCTACTGCAGGATTCGGAGACGTCGACTTGGAGCGCGAAGCCTGCTACGCAGTTGAAACTTGATACGCAAGAGGAAACAATACGGAAGTTGGAGTCGCTGCAGTCGCCTACGTCGACAGCGTGGAAGGCGAATGATGGGGAGAATCATAGTAGCGGATAGTAACGTGTAGGGAGGCTTATATGCCTGTTTTCCTTATATGTCAATATACCACTTGTTTGAAGCTATCTTGGGTTTAATATTATCTTAGTGAATAAATACCTTGGTCTATGAAGAACGGTGGTGGTTGATATCCTTTACCATTTTCACGTTCTTCAAATGATCATAATCTAGTGGTTATGATGAGTTGCTGCATGTTTTCTCCCAGGTAGAAAATCTCTCAATGAAGGCAACTCCAGATGATCGCCCTACCAGTATTGCTGCAGAGCTTTGCTGTTATTTCGATACGTCGCACTAATTGTGGGCTCGAAACGAGCTAATTACATCTGGGTGGCAGGAATGCGAGAATAGCCTCAATTCCTCACGTCAACAAGGTGAGTTCGTACCATACCAGGAATTGCTCAATCTCATATCTTAAAACGTGTTACTCTTCTCACCCTTTTTGCATTATCCATAAGATACAAACAACATACAACCATATAGGATGGACTCTATCTTACCTATTGATGATGAGAGATTCCTTTCAAAGAGTGAGCATTCTCGTTTATCAAGCTAAGCTGTAGTTACTAGCTATGCTTCCCGTCATCGTGCGGTCCTGATCTAAGTATAATCTAAAAGTAATGAAACATGGAGTTTCTAAGATTTGGACAAAGAAAATAATGCTTGGATTAATTATAGTTCCCACTTGCTTTCTCCATCTACAAGCTCTTGTGCCATCTTTGTTCGGGTCCGCTTCCGGTCTTCGTGATTTCAAGGTATCAAAGAATGAATTACCGCACTCCAGCGCACTCCAGCGATATGCTCTGATAAATTAATTAAATTCCTCAAATTTCAAGCAAAATTTATAACTGTACGTCGTGAAATAGCTAACTTACACAGAGCACACAACATGGGATGGGGCTGGTTACCTTGGCCCTTCTTCAGGTCAGAAGAAGCCGCAGAAGAACCATTGACCACACCGAACTTGAGCCCAGGCGATATTCGTTATAGAATCGAGTTAGAATTCGTATTAGCATTTAACGAGCTAGAACTCGATCTCAGAGACCGAGATCATGGCCCTCGTCACGGCATCGCGAAATATCTTTCCTTAGCCGTTCGTCGACGTAGAGAATGGAGCGGTGCTCATCTGGATAGGTTACCGAACCATTTCTACAATAGCTGGGGAATAGTTGAAAACAACGATCGTACACGCGATAAAAATGGGGAATTAATCAACACTAGACGGTATATGTTGGAGCCGCACATGATCATCGCGGCAAATATAAGGGAGAAAGCTCCAGGCATTGAATTTTATGTTCGAGGGCCGCAACAAGCAGCCAATAAAGTTGAGGGCGCATACGATCATTGGATAATATCAAACGACTGGACAGTTTGCGGTCAGGGATCTGCGAACCTCCCGAAATGGCTGCCCCGTCTGTCCAAGAGTTTTGCAAACAGTTGGGACTCTTTCGGCATGGAGCTCATATCCCCTGTGTTCGTAAGTGATGATCTCCTGGACAAGCAAGAGATCGAACAAGTGGTCGAAGCAATCA
Source organism: Clarireedia aff. paspali H2 (assembly GCA_026770245.1). Classification (NCBI taxonomy): domain Eukaryota; kingdom Fungi; phylum Ascomycota; class Leotiomycetes; order Helotiales; family Rutstroemiaceae; genus Clarireedia; species Clarireedia aff. paspali H2. The sequence continues at coordinate 263,203 of JAJCXA010000020.1, forward strand.
AGGGCATAGGGGAAGAGCTTTCTGATGCTTTTATAACGAATCAATGCGCTCTTCATGTTCACGTAGAAGCTCCGAGTATCGATGTACTACGGGAACTAGCCGCAATACTCCTAATATATGAGGACGAGCTTTCAAGACTGCATCCTCCATGCAGACATCAATCTCATCGAGCTGCAGAGGGGAACCTTGAAAGCAATCGTCTTATAATCTTCTTGGGTTCCAATTTCAGAATCAGAGCCACCAATGATACAGATAATATAAGTCTCAGGAAAAATGTTAGCACGACTACCTATACAATCAAACAGCAAGCAACGATCGATGAGATTCGTCAAGAGCTCGATCAGTTGAACAATGAACGAGAAATAGCAGATTTTATTAATTTCCCGTCATTCAGCCGCCTACGACCTGTGAATATGAGATCTCTAGGCGTCGAAAGTCAAGATGGATATCAAAGACCGCGAACGATTGAATTTCGACAAGCTAGAACGTCTCTCAATATCGAGGAAATTCCTCACTGGATCGACTTCTGCGTCAATCTAGTGAAACTAGCAGAATACTATGTTCAGACTCCAGAAGCAAGAGTCATGCAGTGGGAACAGCAGCTTGATGATATCGAAAGGTACGGCACGCATCTCAAACCCACAAGTATACATTTCTTGCTGCATGCTATGCAGTTGGATGAGGAGGCGGTGATGTATTGGGAGCGGAGAATAGCGCGCTATATGGGTAGTTTGAGGGGTGATGAGGATGAGAGGAGTGATACAGAGGTTGCTCCTCCGATACAGGTTCCAGGTATGGATCCACCGCGGAGAGCTGGTGGGTATAGACATCCATCGCCATCAATGGAGTCATCTTCCAGTTATGATTCCGCTGGCGATGACTCTCCTTGTGATGATGAGTCTCAATCTGACGATTCCTCTGGCCACTCTTCCTCTGGCATACCCGCATCGACCCAGGCTACAGATTCAACGCAGCCCATAAATTTAAGGTCTGCTAGTCGCAACCATAGTCCCCTGGATACATTCTTAGAGCAGATTGCTGGAAGCGGCTCGAGAGGAAACTCCGATGATAAAAGCAATTCTGGCGAGAAAAGACGACGCTCGACCGAGGCACCGCCCAACGAGCCACCGCCGGGAGATTCAATGCCAAAGAAAATTCAACCAAAAGTGCCTCCACCAGAAAATGAGAGTAAATTAGCAAAGCAGAAGAGAGAAAGACAAGAGAGGGTTGAAGCGCAGCATGGCAGGAAGAAGCTAGACAAGGCGAATATAGCGATGAAATTGATCGAAGTGGCGAAGCTTGGTGCAGAAATTGAATCAACGCTCACATCAGACACTTCAGATGCCCCAGCAACTTCAATAGATCCTGAAGATATGGACTCGGCTACCAGATTAAAAAGGGCAATCGAGCTTTCTCTGCAGGAGAGAAGTCCCGAAGCCTTCACTCGTAGAGGCGACGCAGTTGGGCGCGAGCTTCATGAACAGGATATCGGACAACCAGAAACAGATGAGGCAATTGCAAGGGCGTGGGCTCTCTACGAAGCAGGACAAACAGACTACCAACCAAATATGACGAACGCCGACATTGAACGCGCAGCACGTCAGGAAGCCGAGTATGTCGCTGTGCGTCAATACGCCATACCCAATCTTCCATTGCCAAGCCAGCAGAGTACAGAACCCCTCCTGCGAGACGCCTACAACCACTATATTCTCCCCAGTCACAACCCAAATGACTGGTACCGCCTTCACACCAGCATGTATGCAGGCAATCGTCCTCTCGTCTGCGCAGCCAACGCCGTCGTTCTATCCCTCCGAGCACAATACCCCTACGAGCATTTCACCAACGGACTTACCGCTTCTACCTTCCTAACCCACTACCTCGACAATGTTCCTCCACCAAGCATAGAGGCGCGCCATCCAAGTTTGCAGAATCATGACCCGGATGAAGTTAATTATGCTATTCAGCATCTAACGGGTGGTGAATTGTCACTAGTCTGGGTTCCGGCTGGAGCGACGGCGCACGGGTATCCGACGGGGGTGGCAAGGATGACATTAATGGGGAGGCCAGGCAGATATCTGTATTTGCATTTAACGTCGGAGATGGATGGGGTGCAGCATTGGGAGGGGATGGGGAGGAAGAGGGGGGTGAGAGTTCCAGATGTGGTGAGGGGGAGGCGTGCGGGGCTGAGTGGTACAGCGGGTAATGAATTGCCGAGGAAGATAGCGACGAGAGAAGGTAGTGAATTGGCGAGCAATCCGGGAGTCCAATCAGGAGCTGCATTGGTAGGCGGCCTAGCGAGCAGCAGGTCAGCTGCGGAAGAGATGGCTACTATATTGCCATCTTCTAGCAGGCAACTTCTACCCAAGACTCCAATTCCCCAACAACCAATTCCCCAACAACCAATTCCCCAACAACCAATTCCCCAACAACCAATTCCTCAGCAACCAATTCCCCGGACATTCCCACGCAAATTTCAACCTCTCGCCAAAATGGGTTTACCTCTTGCGAAGTCAAGTCCTGAGCCTCCACCTCCAAAGCCAGGAACGTCTAAGAAAGCGACCCTCCAACAGAGCTTTGCTAGACCTGCAACCCGGTCTTCAAAGACTCTCCCTTCTACTATCCTAGCCACCAGAGCACCCGTACCCGGGAACGTCGTTCTACCTATTGGAAGTTCCTCGTCTTCCTCGTCTTCCTCCTCATCATCCTCATCATCCGACGAACCACCTCCAAAAACTCCACCCTTCATCAATCCAATGCCCTTGCCCAAACCTAGCAAACCTACACCCAGTTCTTCGCATCAAAAAAACATCATCTCTCCCTACAGCAGCGATTCCGAATCATCGCCCAAGCCACGCCCTGCACTTACAGCAGCTCAGAAAGCAACTATTGAATGGAGGAGAGGGCAGAAGACTCGGTTGTTGGCGAAGATGGTGGCTGCGGGGACCGTGAAGGAGTGGGAGGTCGTGGGGAAGGAGTGTTATAGGAGGAAGAAAGCAAGGATAATGGAAGAGAGGCGGAGGGGTGGGGGTGTAGGAGTGGGTTTAGGAGTGGGAGAGTTGGGAAGGGGAGGTGATGAGTTAGGAATGGGGTTTATGGGTATAGGAGAGAGTGGAAAGAGAAAGAGACCGGTGGTAGAGGCATTGGAGACGATATGGGGAAAGGAGGGGTGGAAGAAGAGGAGGAGAGAGTAGAGAGAGGAAAGAGAAAGAGAATGGAATGAAGAAATATTCTAGTTTCTTTGGGTTGTAGATCTTTTGTTGGGTAGGGTCAGATCTAACTCGTGTGCGTCTCTTGGAAAAGAGAGATTTATTGGGTATACAAGTATGGACAAGATGTGGTGTTAGTAGATTGGGCTGCGTACCTATTTGCTCAGTACCTTGGTCATGATTACTTTTATAAAGATATCTGAGATACATTCGAAATTGTTATGTTGCACGGAATCAATCCTGGCAAGAGATTCACGATTGTAATATTTAGTACAAGGCACAGTGATGTCCTGCAAAATAAAACTGTTGTGGGTACAGTAGGTTGACACAAAGAATAGTGCCTGTGGGCCTCGAAATGGATTTCCTCAATAATAAAGCAAACTGAGCTTGATTCAACTGTTCTACTGAGCTATCTACAGTGGGAAGGACTGGCCCCATGTAGGCATTCCTCAAGCTAGTAGCTGGCTTGATCCACAGGTTACCTCAATATGGTTCTATGAACCCATAAGCTTGCTTCCGATGCTCATCCAAGTCTGGTCCTCTATAGGTACTACCACTAAATCCGTACTAATGGTCCCAACAATAGTAATATCAATACTTGTATTTCAAGTAGAAATATTAATATAGATCTATAAACTACTATTAAAATAAACTCTCTGTTAATACGGTTGATTGTATTGATAAATATAACAAAATTAATTGTTAGAGAAATTAATGAGATATAAAAGCTATTATTATTATTATTATTTATTGTTAATTTAGGAATTCTAGTAGGATTTTTCTCAACTAGTATATACTAGCTTATCACTCTGACCAACTTCGGATTTCTGATTGTTCAAGTGTAATCTGGACATCGAGAATATATATATATTTGATTGTTCAAGCGAAATCTGGACATTGAGAATACATATGTTTGATTGTTCAAGTGTAATCTGGACATTGAAAACTTACATATCTGATTATCACATCCCTCATATTTTAAACCATATCATACAGCTTTGTGAGCCATCGCCCTGTGCCAGACTACGTATATCCATGATTCCCGGTTTACTTATCTCATATGAGACTCTTCTTTATGTTGGTCTCTCTGAAGCAAGAGCCAGTGAGCTATGGACAAGATGGGATAACTGGCCTACTGACGGACCTCGTCGCGAAACTGATCCCGATGATGGTTTTGGATTAGTGGTTGAATTCGACGATTTCATTTTCGCCTCTCTCGAAAACCAGGCTGATGCTGCAGATGACAGCGATCAGGAGTGGCGCGCGTGCCTTGAAAGGTGTGGAGTTCATCCCGAGGTACAGGATGCTATCATGGATCCTCACTTCAAATATCTACGCCTGTCACACTCGTGCCTCTACTGGGTGAAGGACACAATTGAGATGCGGTATGCTGGGCTCGAGGAGATTCAGAGAACTTCGCGAGAGCGAGAAATGCAGCTGCAACGAGCTGCCAGTCGTTCAAGCGGAAATCAAGCGGAAAGAACGGACAGTGGACGACATGCTAGCTTGAATATTACTACAGGTTCATCTTCTTCAAGCAGAGAGGATGCACGTTCCGCCTCCGGAATTCAACAACATCATACGGCTGGCATTAGTCGAGATTTCTGGACATCAGCAGACGCTATCGCTGCTCGCAATGTTCCGGGGCATACTACGTTGTTCAGGGCTCAGGATCAGGGTCGCATTGCTGGTCTTTTCGACGACTCTGGCAGATTGGATCGCATCGGAAAAATGCTGAGCTCAGCACCTAGTGACTTCAGTGCCACACGCTCTCTCTTCTATTTCTCGACGGACTCCAGAGTCGCAGAGTACTATGCTGCATATGCAAAACGCCGCGCAAACTGTGAGTCCGTTGTCATCATTTGCCTGAGCATCCCAAATGCCGCAATAGAGAGCCTCTCTGAACCCGATGTTCAGCGTATTTACTGGCCTGACGACGAGTGGAAAGAGCTGATTTGGTACTGTCGCACCGAAACAATGCCTCTGCCGCCGCACCTAAGAAAGTATCGACAGGCCATGTTGGTTATAGGCACGATTTCACGGAGACCAGAAAGAGTCTATCGTGCGATGAGCTCGTGGCAACAGGTTACAGAGTCATGCCTATTGGAAGTAGGACCGTCGCGTGATTCAGGCCCCTGTGTACAGTATGTTTTTTCGGGGGAAGACGATGGTTGTGACTTTCTAATCCAAAATGGTGCCAGAGATATGAAGGTTTTTCCCTTTTCTGCATCAGAGCTCCAAGCATGGATAGCCAACAATCCTTGCTTTCGTGGATAGGGAAAAGTAATTGGGTTACAAAATGTCTAAAGGGTTTAATATTCTTGTGAAACCTATATAAGCCTAAATTGTCACTTCTCTAGAAGTGGCGTCACTTTTAGGGTTTTCACAATTCTTGAAATGAGACCAGTTTTCGAGAATGCAAGGTTTCAAAGGCAGTTTACGATTCCGCGAGTTTGTTTGCTTTCGATGTTGAGACTTTAGAGGATAGATACATATAATAAGAATAGAAATCAGAAATACAGCCTGAATCTTAAGAAATAAAATTGTGAACTTGAGTAGTTGTGCGCCTTCTACATCTGCGTGATGAACCATCGCGTGCCAATGAGGAATTTTCTATTGAAATACCTTCAGGCAGGAAGATACTGTAAAGAGATAAGGGTATGCCGTCGAAGTGCACGGTAAACACACTACATAGCTGAGTACTAGGAGGAGAAAAGACAGGAGAAAAGAGGATGTCGATTGAAAGTAACTAAGCTACAGCTACATATACCCAGAAACAGCCCGGAACGGAAGAGCAAAAAACCGACGTAGGTTCAGCCCCAATACAATACTTTCTCGTAGTGTCTTTCATGTTACAGTTTCGAGATAAGTGGGAGACATCAGAAAAATTATTTCGCTTACCTCGCCCTGTTCTCCTGATTCATCTTGCACGATGCCGTTAGTCCCGTTCCTGGAAAATGGAGGCCTCACGCAAGACAGGCGAGCCGTCTTCGATTGGTGAAAGTGCGGTGTTTTTATATTCGTAAAGAGCTCGATCTAGACGTTCATTGAGATCGAGTGCGAAGTGAGGAGTTTGAAGCGCCAAATCGCCACTTTCATAGTTGACGTCAGTGAATCTTGGAGTTTTCCAGCCTAGTGCACTGTTGGAAGGCGGCATTGGCAAGTCAGGATAGATCAAAGGTACTTGTGTTTTAGCAAGCATGGAGCTCGATGCTATATCCGATGAGTGTAAAAAGTTACCCGACGATCCAACAATGCCTCTCAGTTCATCTGACTGTCTAGGAGTATTGTGCTCTTGATCCCCAGAGTCCCTAAATCTATCATCGACCGATAAAGCGACGTTTGAAGTTGCGAGCTCAGGCATATTGTAGAACCTAGTGCTTGACTTCATAACTAAATATGAGGAACTTCCAACGCTGGATGACGAAGTATTTGTGCTGGAAGATCGATCATCGATAGCAGACAGGTGATCATACGCGTCCTCGTCATCATCGTCCGAGTCCGAGTCGCCGTAATCGCCATAGTCTGGAGTGTATCTGTACGAGTCTCCACGCTCGGCGGCTGTGTTCATTTCTTGCAGTCTACGAATAGTGTTCATCTTTTCTTGCTTTTGAGCTGTTAGAAAACACTCGCTGATATTGATGAGCTGCATCGCTTTGCATACCTTTATCTGGGCACGTTTTTGGACCACACCCAATGTAAATGTTGAGGCATTATATTTGAGAAACTCGGCCCATTCATAGTCGGCTTCGGCCAAACTTCTTGCGTCTCGTTCAAGGAGACGCACATACGTGGGTGAGATGTTGTGAAGAGCAGGAGAGAGATATTCATCGCAATGACTTAGGCGATGATAAGGATTTCGTAAGACCGAAAGATGTTCGGTAGGTTTTGGGCCTGAAGGGGCTGAAGTAAACCGAACCACATCATGGTGTTCCCCACCTGCCTTAACGGTTCCTGCATGCTCCGTAATGCATCGAAGGCGAGGAGGTAGCTGAGACATTTTGTCGACCACGCTCCAGTGGCTGGCAAGCGCCTAGTGTGGGAGCAGAGATCTTTGAGAAGAGAAGTCTTGCTAATTGTTCAGTAGATTACTCACGATCTGAATGATCGTGAGGTTGCTAGGAACTAGCTGAAATGAGCCCAACCGCCTCTGAATGAATGTGGGGAAAAAGGTTGTGATGACTGACGGCCAGCCGTCTGATCTTGATCCTACAGGAAATATATGCAGTCTAAACAGCTGTTCTTGGAAGTAGAAACAATATGATGAATGGTTTGTCTGAAATTAGAAAGAGTGTGAACAAAACAATCACTGAACAGGCTTCTCAGGAGATAAGGAATAATAAATTACAAGAAAAGGTGATTGTGAACGAGATTTCTTTCAAGACATTATGGCAAAATGGGAAAAGAACAAAAGTAAATGTGCTATTGTGGTGGTTAAGAGCGAAAGGGCACAACTAAGGCAGACTGTCCTAATCGCGATGGTATACCAGCTCCTACAAAATAGTGGTAACATAGTAACTTCACGAGAAGGAAAACGTCTGTAATCTAGACCGGAACTTGAAATTGATGAATATAATTGACATGTCACAAAGTTCGCCCATCGACCACAAATGCAACGCGAGCGTAGCGAAAGCGAGGACAACCTCAAGTCACCTATAAATTTTGATTTATTAGTTTTTGGGTGGCCCCAAACATGGAGGTCGTGATTTTAAGGCAATCTCCACTGCTCCTTCGAAGCATTTGGTAAATGGTAACGCGGTAGTATCCAGCTTCCCAGCCATGACATCATTTCCCGTTCTAGATCCATTTAATTCTCCAGGAACTAGGGCGTAGGCTTAGAGTGTTTAAATATCAAGCAAAGTGCAACTATTGTTGCTAGCAGTTTTCGTCTCATGAAGCTTGCAAGCAGCTGGATAGTGGTTAGCTAGTAGCTCTAGCAAAATAGACTGAAAAACTTGCCCAAGATAATCCTCTTTGATGCTTCCAATGGCGAACATTGCTCCAACCTCTGGTCTAGTACCAATCAATTTGACGCGAACGTGAGTTCCGGGCTCGATGACAGAGTCCTCGTTGTTGGTAAATTGGGGGGGAGTCGCATTTGCGTCGAATTTAATGTCGCGCGGAATAAGCTGGTGGATAATTAGTGGCAGTTGAGAACTGAGAAGCTTCGATTACTTACATGCGCTGACACGAAGAGTGGTAAAGGTCCCGCATCTGCGAAAAATCCCATGGAGTTGACCGAAGTTACTATAGCATCGACCTGCAGGAAGAAGGCATGAGATGGGCACATCAAAATGACTACAACATAAAATTCTTACGGTCTCTCCCTTGAATGGTCTCCAAACTACAGCACGATATCCAACCGTGAACTCGGCCAAGCCGCTCCCCGGTAATATTCTTCCCTCGGAGATGTTGAAGGTATCCATGATTGTGATAATGTAGTATAAACCAGTGCATGTACCTTCGACGTCTTTTAAAAGCTTTCCGGTCACCAACTCATGCATATTGCGGCCAAAGTACGATGGATGCAGGGTGACCTGACGCTCTAAATTGTACAAGAAAAACATGTTGATGCTCGAGTAAGAACAGTAGCGACGATTGGGTATAATTGCAGAATCTATGCTGCTTCAGAGGAATAACCGTCCCTTTTATGATGCGATAGGACAATCGCCTCTCGGAACACTAAAGCAGGGTAGGCAAAGATAGATGGATGAAATGGTCAGGAGTGGTAGAAGCTAATATGTATGGTATGTTCGTCTTCGAGATAGTGCGCAGAGATTCGAGGCGCTCCCCTAATACCAAATCTCAATCCTCACTTGGTTCCCAATGTTATGCAAGACCCATAGAGATTATCGCGATGGTTCGATCGATGAGACTGCTCTAATCTTCTCAGATGAAGTGTCGTATCACCGTTAAGATTCTGGGGCCGTCAGTTTTGCCTTCTTTGTTCGGATTTCGAAGCCTTGGACGCCGGAATTAGTTGTATAGACCTACACTTATAAGATGGAAAAGAATGGAATCGCAAAGATGCGACACTTTGGCAAGTCCCTGGGACGTAACAGAGAATGCGCAAAGGCTCGTCGATGCTTGATGCGAGAATCTTCAATGATTAAAGATCCTGGAATAATCTAAGGACGACAGCGAGGTTGAGGATACGCGATCCGGAGAGATGGCCCAAAAGAATCTCGCGCCCGGTAGTCAATTGGGAGGGATGATCTCAACGCAGGCTCATGGTAGAATTGATCACTAAGCAAAAATCCGCCGCCCGCCGAGCCACCGAGCGCACGTGCATCGGAGCGAATCATGACACCACCACCGGCAAAGCTCTCACACCACCCACTACCACCAAATTTCACCAGCACGACAAGGCTTTCCTGTTTCCTGTTTCCTTAAGAGTCCACCGCCTTCCCCGATGGTCCGAGGTTGCACATGCTTTGATATTGGAATTCCTCGCCAACTACAAAGCAAAGTCCTCACTAACTACTACACACTCCCTTACCTTGCCCTGGTGGAAACACGGTAGAAAGATTGTCCGAGTCGACATATTTCACACCCTTTACTCCCCTCTTTTCCTCCCACCATCTCTCCATCTCCCCATCTCTTCCTCACACCAAGCACAAGAAGAAGAAGAACCGCTGTGTTTCAGTCGAATGAATGATAAAGGATCGAACGATGATTGTCCCACGACTTTGAATTAACTCGCCATATCATACCATTATTCCCAGCCTTACCTCCAGTAGGTCTCTTTGTATTGTATTATTGAGTCCAGCAGCATTTGGATCAGAACGGCCGAACAAAATGTCCCTCAATCTCGAGAAGCAGCTTACCTTTGTATGTCTCTTTTCATCTGCGAGCAACCCAAATGAACTGCGAAACTGACTAATATTTTGCACAGTATGGTGCTTACCACCATAATCCTGTCAATGTAGCTATACATATGACATGTGTGCCATTAATTTTGGCTACCAGTATCTTTCTTGTACGTTCTACTAACATACGGTGCCTTTGACTACTATTGGGAGTTGCATGCTGACATGTTATGAACGATAGCTCTCCAACACCCCCGCAATAGTACCTCTGCCGTCATGGCTCACAAACCCGAGCCTTCCGCCGAATTTCAGTACAATCGGAGCCATACTGTACTCCGGTTTCTATGTACTCCTTGAGCCAGTAGCTGGCACTATCACTGTACCTTTGATTATGGGCTGGACGGCATTCTCCAACCATTTCCTCGCCACCACTGCGGACGTTTCATCGGCGAACAAAGCAGCTGCGGCCGTGTTCGTGGTTTCGTGGATCATGCAGTTTGTCGGACACGGCGCATATGAGAAGCGCGCTCCAGCTTTACTGGACAATCTCGTACAAGCTTTGGTTCTGGCACCTTTCTTCGTCTTCATGGAATTACTCTTCAAATTTGGATACAGACCGGAATTGCAGAAGAGAATCAACGTCGCTGTGGAGAGCGAAATCGCTAAGTTGAAGGCAGCGAAAGCGAATGGAGCGGCTAAGAATGGAAAGGCTCATTGAGACAAGTAAAGGCTGCGCACTGCTGGCAAGGGGAACGAAGTGCTGCAAACCAAGAATAGGAGATACTGTGAAAGAATCCCGATAGTGCACCAGGAAGCCTACAGAAGTCTACGTAAGTCGCACAATGAAGGAATGGAAGAAAAATCATAACCAGAAACGGCTCGGAGAAAGAAAGGGTTGTCTGATGTCAAGGAGTCGTTGCGAAGGTGTAAGACCTGAGGTAGTAATTGAGGTGCGAGGCGTTTTTATTTCTCTAACCCCATTGTACTTTTTCCTACAAACAATATCGCAACATTTTTAAGGAAACAACTTCCCAAAAATGTTACAATCTTGTATTCTACTTCTTCGCCCCTGCATATTGACGTATGTCGACATGATCTCTGCATCTTGCTCGACCAATAAAATTGATTTTTATATCCCGCTGTTGATTACCTGGCGTACTGAGCTGCAAACCAATCTCACGTCAACAATATCATCACGTCTCATCTGTCCTACACAAATCACAGCTTATCGCGCTATAAGTGCTTTTTCAATATTTTATTTATTATTTGTCTATACCGTCTGCATTTATCAAGTATTAAGTATTAAGTATTAAGTATTATATATGTGAGAATGCAATACTATATATACCCCTTGAACGCCAATGGGACATACAACGCCGGCCGAGATATCCAAATTCCTAAACGCCGCCGATGTTCTATGGTTTTGACCTTAACGCCAATGCTGTGTAGTATCAACTCCTTACTTAAATAACCACAAAGGAATGAGTAGAAAGGAAAAGAAACGGAAAAGAAAAGGAAAAGGACGCACCGATGTCATTCGCGTTGGGACTCTGAAAGTTGCTTCCATGAATCCATCTCCAGAGTAAGAAGATTGTCTAGGCTAGCTATCTCCGCGTCTAGAGTCCGTGTTCGGGTACGTGGTGCGGATGGTTTGCTATCCCGAATCGGTATACGTTGTATCCCGTTCGTCGTCTTATTCTTCCCCGGTAGAGCAGGCAGCGGTCGCGCCGGCGCGGGATCTATCGCGCAAGGATATGTACCCCGCGCTCCACATGGGACCTGGGAATTCCAGCGCTCGACGTCGATAGGGGGGTAGTAGAAGTCGCTAGCGCGCCGCCATTCGGGCTGGAAATCGCTGCTGGGCGCAGTGGGTGTTTGCGTGTATGTTGCGGCTTGCAATGAAGGTGTTGTGCTGCTGATACTGTTAGTACTGTATGCACGAGCATGATTACGAACGTAATCTGCCGTTGCAATCAAGTGGTTCGTTGACGGAGCGTTGATTCCTGTATCTACAAAAGCAGTCGGAGAAGGAGCCTGCGCTCTTGTTCTCACCTGCGTAGGAACTGCAGCAGAATGAGCATAATCGTACCCACGCGCAGCCCAAAACGCGTTTCCGAACTCGCAGCAAAAACCATCGTTCATCGAGCGATCACGCGAATACCTATCTTCTTTAACACATTTATCACAACGGAACCTCAATTTACGCTCGAGGAGTTTGCGGGCACGTTCGCTCTCGCTGATGACTACTCGCGCGCCTTTTTTGGAGCCGGAGTCGGTGGATTTGCGTTTGCAGTTACTGCAGAGACCTTCAACTTGGATCAAATTTCGAGGGGGCTTCTCGTTGCGAAGTTGGCGATCGTGTGTGTCTTTTGATTTTCTGGATGAAGACGAGGACGAGGGCAAGAATGCAGGCCAGGAGACTGTGCGCAGGAAGTTATTGACGCGGGTGCTGGTGGCTGTACATGTTGATTCCTCGTCAAAGTAGGATTCGCTCGAAGATGGCTGCGACTGCCAGGAGCTCCGCCGCCGAGATTTGGCGTCTAGTGGAATTACAGCGCATACTTCCATTTTTACTTCGGCGTGTTGACAGACCTTGAATAGGGTCGTTGTTTCCACGGTGCGGTAAGACATCTTGGGTTTGCTACAGTCTACTACTATTCTTTTGAGAAGTAATGTGATTTGGTATTATTTTACTCTCACGTATGGAAAATAAAAACTCACAAGTTAGAGATATCCGTTGAACATGGAGAAACAGGGGACAACGTCCCTGTGGGTGGGGATATAGATGTATCTGGTACATTGTTCAGAAAACAATCAGTTCCAGGACACAAAGGGGAATTTCTTTGATTGAAGGGGATTCTTTGATTGAGGGGGATTGATTGTTCTGATTTTTGGTCTAGTGAGCCTACAGTATTGAAACAAAGCTACATTGCTCTGAGCAGTTCTTTATAGGTTAATGCTGTGCTGATTTTCAAAAATGCCGATGAAAGGCAGTGTACAGTAGGTCATTCATGGTCGTCTCTTTTTTTTACGAACATTTTATTTTTTAATATATTTGACTCTACCTAGACATTACATATTCAACTCCGTCAATCCTGTACAAGCAACGATAAGAAAAACGTCACGCAACCTAAATTGTGAAACCAAATATAAGCCGTAATTGTCACTTCTCTAGAAGTGGCGTCACTTTTGGAGTTTTCACATAAATCCCATACAATTATAATCATCAATTGAGCCATTCTTTAGATATATTTACAGTCTTTATTTTTTAAGTTTTGGGAATCGAAAAGAAATTCTATGCGACTCTCACAGAAGGTTACTTACTGTCTTGATGTCCCTGGGTCCTTTCGCTTGCTTCTTTCAGCAACCGCATCAATCTTCCGATGATCAGGACGCTGGGCTTCAGAGACGTGCTCTGGATTGCGGATGACATTTCGTCGTCGCCAGTTAGTGTCGCTGATTGATCTCTCGCGGGCGAGTCGTCGCTGAGAATCATCACGGTTTGAGGCTGCTGTTCCGTTATTGCATGCTCCTGTCCTGGCGCGTTGTTCATTGGAAGTGTTACTTCTTTCTCTGCTTGCTTTCTGTGAAGCGGCAGGAGCATCAGACCGTACAGAAGGCATGAGTGTGGCGTAATAATCGGCCCAGCCTTGACACTGATCAAGCTCTCCGTGTCGTTGTTCCATGTCATAGTGGTACTCGGTGTTGATGTCGGACCTTTATAGGTGGTTATTAGAAGCGGTAGACCTCACCTTTCCGATGTCTGCACGGTCTTCGAACCGTGGAACGAGAGGTCGCGCTTTGTCCATAATGGGTAGGGACATAGACCTCCCAGAATCGAATTGGGCCTGGCAAGTCGGACAATAGCGTGTAATGCGTTTATGCTCGTGAGCCATTTTTTCACTGGAATGGATGACATACTTCTTCATTTTGATCACGAATGAAGGCTTCCTGGCATTGCGCTCTTGTCGTTGTTCCACCATCAATTCCTGGTGAAGACACTTCAAATAGGTGATGTGCACGGTTTTGCGGTTAGGCGATAGGTTTCAGCGGATAGTACCCTAAAAGTACTGATTATAGGCTTTGATGGATTTAACAATAGGTACAAAAATGACTGGCTGGATATCTTAATTGCATTGAACTGTACTGAACTGAACTGGCTATCTACAGTGGGAAGGACTAGCTATATTTATAGGCCCTTCAGGCTTCCCGGGCTTTGGGTCTCCCGGGCTTTGGGTTTCTGCCCCGCATACCCCACTTCAACACACGGTAACGAGACCCATGTTGACGTAGTGCAAGTTTTTTGAGTAAGGGGATGATAACTAAGCGTTCTGTATAATGATAACAGTTGACGGAGAGCTGTAGGGATATGAATTGGAATGGAGGTTTGCAATCAAGCCCTTGCTTCATTCTTGGAAAGTGACAACTGTTCAGGCGGCGGAAGGATTGTAATAGACATGGATATAAAAACAAAGATATTTGGGGCTCCACTGCTGGATCCTGAGCCCTGAGCCTGGTCAAGACGTCCAGATCGTTTTTCAGTACCTCCACTGCGAAACTTCTGGATAACTCGACAGTGTCAATGGTACACAAGGAAGGAAGATAAGTGTAAGTGATAAAACGAAAAACTGTTCAGAAAATGTACAATGCAGATACAGAGGCTTGTTATTTGCAAGGCCTCATCGTTTATCGGAGTCTAACATAAAGAAAACTAGTAGGTGAATGTTCAACGTTAGTCTTTCTCAAATGGTGCCCTCGTTTATGTCTTTGAGCGACTGTGAAAGGGTCTTTGTCTGGAACACACCTTTAGCTATATTCGAGAACAATCTGCATACGCAAATAAACAATGTCCGTTCGCTGATTTGAAGATCCATCTATCGTCATCATGGGAGAGCACTTTACTTTCACACATCTACTTTGGATCCAAATCATAAGTCGAGGAAGAGCTACAGGCTACAGTCCAGGCTTTTACAATGGCCCAGCAGTATATCAACACTAAGACTACTTATAGATGTGAGCATATACTCATTAGATGTAAACCAGAGACAACACCAAAAGGCAGCTCAACTGACTCGAAACTATCCTGGTTCAGAAAAGTCAAGCTCCGTGTTGGCAGGTCTCGTGTCCAACAACTTCTGCATTACGTCGATATCACATCCTGCGACAACTGTCCCGATTGTGAAAAGTTGCACCTCTTGAGAGAATTGGCAAAACGCTCAGAAGATCAGACCCAGCGAAGAGGCTTATCATCGGCAACGCAGCACGAGACGATTAAGCAAGCAACTGTCAGCGAAACAGAAGAAGTGTCGAGTATATCAAGAAGGCCGAGTCAACATCACAGGCCGGGGGAAAGAATTCAAAGGCGTCCAGTACCACTAACACAACTAAATACGAGTGCGCTGGTTCATAGCAGTCGCGAGCCTAGCCCGAGACGCTTCAAGCCTGTATCTCAACTTCGCGATTCAAGAAAACGACGGCCATTATACAAAGAACCTGAGGTAGAGCCACTTACCGAAGATCAGAGCGCAATAATATGGCAAGATGTGCGCGAATTGGCCAAGGTAGAATCATGGAAACAATTGGAATCGATTGACACATACGTTGAAGAAAATTATTCAGGAGTAAGAACCGCGCTAAGTAGCCCGGGCGCAGATATTGAAGACCAGGCGGCGGTATGCCGATCTCAAAAATCACTCAAATACCTCGCCGAGCTTAGTGATACTCGGCACCACCCAAAGCTGCATCTACCCACTAAGAGAGTAATATCTCAGATTGGAATAGTGGATAGAATCTCTGTTGCCACAGATAATTTTGATCCGCAGTTGAGGGATGAAGATGTCTCTCCTTTGTCCAGTCCTGTGTCCTCCCCTAGGTCCTCCTCCCCTGTTTCCCTCATCCTCCCGTGGGATGATACGCTGACATGGTTAGATTTCTATAATCATTATCCCTCTTCGAGATGACGAATAAACATTTATTCACCTATGACGAACGAATGATCTATGATGAACGATCGATCTCATTTGTTTCGTATTTGATAGCGTTTTACGGACCAGGTCGGCTTCTGGTAGGTCTTTATACTTCGTAAATATATTTAAGGGACCGCGCCCTTGGTGAAGGTTGATATGAGATATTATAATATGATAATGCCATATAGATAATTTTAATCCAATGAAATAACTCACCTATCCATACGTATTGAATGAGTAAAGGTTATATAATAATGTGCTATGTGTTTAAAGAACGACGAAATATTCGATTGGGATGAAGAGTTTCCGATACGTTAACTCTTGGGGACAACCTCACTAATAATCACGTGATAGAAAAAGCTAAGATTCTAAGCTAGTGGAGCCCGATGATGTTGGCATAAACAGCATCAAAACATCAACTGCGGTCGATATCGTCTGGACTAGCATCGTCTGCCAATATGTGAAGATAGGATCCGACTCTCGAGGCATTACTCACGACTGATATCCACAATGTCATCCTTGAATCCTTGCAATTTTCCAGACAAATTTCCTAGGTACTTTGGATACTTGGCTGAACCAAACGCGAAGGAATAAGCGCGCTTTCATCTCTTAGATGCCAGAGCTAATCCACCTTTGGGCCTCACAAGCGGTCTATTACGATGACTAGCTTCTAAGCTCATCGGCCGCTTTGATGGCCGCTTTCCAACAAACCACGGATGTTGAGGGCGAGCTCTTTTGTGTGGTTTTGCGAGTGTAAGTTCATTGTGTATCAATCAACAATTACTAGGGATACGGATGCTTTCAAGACTCTACAAGAAAAGTTTCCTTCTAGAATAACGTCTTGAGCATTGGCTTGTCATGGCAGCATCGTGGAGCGAAATTGCCGCGCGCCAAGTGGAGACTACCTTCATTGGAACAGCCGACCTGCTTTCGACCTCAAATTTGGGGCGCGGGCATGTTGGTGTACAGTACAATCCGTAATCATGGCTACTGTGCAGTATAAATCCTATGTTGGTATATAGTACAATGCCTAGTGGAGACTTCTGGATCACGCGAACATAGTTTCATATACACAATTTTTGGAACGTCTCTGAAAGTCCTCTTGCATTCTCGAAGTCTGTCATCATGTTCTCAGAATTTTTACCATTACTTCTCTTTTCCACATCTCGCGATTGACTAACCGGCACCTTTTTTCTTGTTTTGCTGGGAAGGTTGTTTGGTATGGAAAGGCCCCGAGGGTCGAGCAGCAGGTTGCCAATAGATCAAAGTATGTCCTGTTCTGGTGGTTTCTGCTTGCACTAATGTTGGGTTCATAGAAAAAGCTAGCCGATCCACCCCCAGACACGAGGTTGGCCGATCTAATCGTGATGGTATGATCAATCATTCTTAACTACAAACAATGACACTAAAGACAAATTCAGCTCGAACCGGAGACCAGCGCGCAAGGCATACAGATAGAAGACAAGGCGATAGAGCCCATGACAAGAATGCGAATACGGAACAGAAGGCTAGAACTCACAGAAGGGGATTCTTTAGTAAAGGACGAGTCTTCGCGACATCGTGGTCAGATACCGGCGACGATGAATCGGATCAAACCTTTGTTGTCATTCGGGAAGCTGAGGATGGAGACGAAGACAAAAATAAAAATACATATTGTACTTGTCTCTCGGTAGTACCCGTAGAGAACGATATCAGTCCCCGAGAATGTGGTCTTCTTTATGGTGGATCTGCTCCTCCGAAACCTATCAAAGATATTCTGCGTCAACCTTTACGACTCGAACCAGCTAAAGGAACAACATTTGATGAGCCGTCATTGGTGAATTATCTTAGATTGTTTAGCGTAGATATCAACTCGGAAGTAATTGACGTTGGCCTATTAGCGGACGAGTCAATGCAAGATTTCATCGAAAATTTCAAAGCGACTATGTTTGATCCAGAAATAATGGAGAAAGAGAAGGATAATGAGCCTAGAAGAAACAAAAAGCATTCGCGGAAGCCTGGTATAGGCAAAGGAGAGGATGAGAGCTCACATCCTTTGAATCAACGACACCGAGATCATAGCAAGTCTCATACAAAGCCAGTAGAGTCATCTCCAAAACGACCACCGGATGATACTTCGGATAGCCGTAAACCTAAATTGCGTCAGTTGGAGATGCCCACGAATTCAAAGAAACACAAACCGAGAGGAACTACAGCTTACGATTCCGACGGGAGGGAGGACGATTCACCTACAAGAGCTCAAGGTATGGAAAATATGCGACCCAATGAATCTAAAGATCCCTCGCGAAGAGATACCTCTCCTACTAGAGATCCACTTCGACTTCGGAGGCGTCATGATCGAGATCCACCATCGAAACATCCGGAAGACTCAGTATCAAAAGGATCTTCTCATTCCGGTGCAAGCCGTTCAAAAGTGGACGACAAGATAAGGAGAGGACGAGATGAATTTCGAGGTAGAGACCAGGACTCCGAAACCACCTCTCGCGGGACGTCGCCTATCCGTAGAGGAAGGGATGGTTCTCACCAGACAGATCCGAGGTCTCAATCATCATCTCCGCGAGCTAGGCAAATACCTGATTTACCTCACCTTCGTAAGCCCGGCGATCAAGGTTATGAAAGGCGGGATCCGATGGACTTTAGCGGTAGTAACAGTCCTGTCAACGGGGAGAGGCGGGGTCACAGGAGAGGGGATTCGCCTCATGACATAAGAAAAGGAGTACCACCATCCTCTGAACGAGGGGCGAATTCCAAGGGGCCATCTGGTCGCGATTTAGCTCCCGAGGCGGTTCATCGGCTGGGAGCTTCAGGAGCTTCAGGGAGAGGATCACCTGAGTCGGTCAAAAACGACAATCCCGCAAATTCCAAGGATTACATGCCCGCAAGAGATATATCATCCGACGTGCATACTAGGTCCGACGTACCACCCCGTGGCCTACCTTTAGATCCACTTACTGGACGCCCTTGGAATTCTGGGAACGGTCATGCTATGTCTGGAAATGTTTATCCTGGGAGATCGACTGGACACGATCCTTTGCGTCCGTCTGCAAAGGTTGCTACAGGGAGAATTGATCCTAGAAATTCATCTCATCGTCGCTCTCTTTCACCAACTAGACGCCATGCAATGCCAGTCGTAAATTCTTCAAATCCAAGAGGTCCAAACTTTGGCGATTCATCCTCCAGGCTTCGGCCAAGGATGCCGGGTGAAAGAGCTCCATTGACTGAGCATAGAATGCGAAATAAGGACTCTTTTGGTAGAGGACCACCTAATGCATATATGTCAAATAGAGCACCCCTTGATAAGGATCCCCGGGGTGCGATTATTCCGGATAGAGCACCGCAGGGTAGGGACCCACGTGGAAGAGATATTCCAGATAGAGCACCTTTTGGTAGCGATCGTCGTGGGGTGGATACATCGGGTAGAGCGCCTCTCGGTAGGGAGCAACCGGATATGCGAGATAGGAGCGGACCATCATCTAGCAGAAATCTACCTCCACTTTATACTTCCGGTTCTAGACCACCCCAATCCGGCCGCATGTCCCCAGATCGCTTCAATTCCTCTGTGCAAAGGAATATGGCTCCAAACAGGGATCGTCCAGGTATGAGCAATCTTTTGGGAAGTGACGGGCGTCCAAAGAACATCCCACTTGGTGGTCCAATGGACAACCGCCGAGGTGCAGGCATTCCATCAGAGGGAAGTAGTCGTCTTGGAAACATGCCATCAAGAGGTCGCACTGAGGATAATCGCGGAATGGATATGCCTCCGAGCATCAGCGGTCGTCCTGGAAATGTGTCTCCTCGCGGTCCAATGGATGTTCGTTCTAGAAGAGAGGACTCTCCGGGAATGAGTAGAGATCAGTCTGCATATATTTCACCGGAAGAGCCAATGCGTAATCGTTCTGAAAAAATGTCGCCAAATCCACTGAATGATCGCCCGACAATGCGGGAACCTCCAAGAATGAGCGATCGTGATGAAAGAACATTACTGGCGGGAGGCGGTCATCAAACCGACAGGAGCCCAGAATATATGTCTCCAGAGAGTTCAAGAATAGAGAGCCCGCCTGCACGAGGTGGTCCACCAGAGAGAAGAAGTTCTGTAAGAAATATATCGCCCGGAAGCCCAGGAGTGAGAAGTCCACCAGGGAGTGGTCCTCCGAGAAATATGTCACCAGGAAGTCCGGGAATGAGTCCAGCTCCAAGGATGGGTCGTTCTCCCGAAAGAAGTGCTTCTCCAGGGAGAGACCGGTCAGCTCCAGCAAGTACAGGATACTCGTCACCAGGAAGTCCGAGTATGCGTAGTCCACCTCGAAGAATCCCCCCAAGAAGTCTGTCGCCTGGAAGCCCAAGAAGAAGTAATCCAGTTGGAAGAGGCCCTCCAGGAAGCCCAGGAAGCAGTCCACCTCCAAGGATGGGTGGACCTTCAAGAGGTGGCAATCGGCCAGGTGGAAAGCATCCTGTGGGAAACAGATCGCCGGGCGGTTCACCAATGAGTAGTTCACCTGCGAGAAGGGACAGTGGACCAGGGAGAATGCCACCTGGAGGCCCAGGAAGCCCCGGCAGTCCAGGAAGCCCCGGAAGTCCTGGCAGCCCGGGAGGCTCGATTGAAGGTTCAATGGACAATTCCGAATCTGAAGATGAGCTCGATTCTCCCACAGGCTCAGCATCTGGGTCAGAGGTAGACTCCGATGGAGACTCTCAGATGGATGGAGACTCTCAGATGGATGGAGACTCTGAGATGGATGGAGACTCTGAGATGGACGGAGAATCTGAGATGGATAGAGACTCTGAGATGGACGGAGACTCTGAGATGGACGGAGAATCCCAGATAGACGGAGACTCTCAGATGGACGGAGACTCTCACATGGACGGAGACTCTCAGATGGATGGAGAATCTCAGATGGACGGAGAATCTCAGATGAATGGGTCACCGACTGAGCCACATTCTCCTGGCACCTCTTCAATGAGAGATTCGCCTGACAGGACCCCAATGAGTCCTTCGAGGGGTGAAGCGTCAAATCAATCTTCAATAAAAGATAGCTTTCAGTCTTCTACCCGGCGTCCCTCCAATATGTCACCAACGGGAGGTCCTCCTAGAAGTGCCTCTGGGGGAAGTCGTTTATCGATGAACAGTACTGAGGAAGGTGTTAGGAGGAGAGGTCGACAAGCCTCATCGGGGGGTTCAATTGATGTTAGTAGACGAAATTCGCGCTCGGCGGAGAATAATGAACCGCAGGTAGCTGATGGTTGCTGCTATGGATCCTTTGAAGGTTTCAATGCTTGGATTAAGAAAGCGATCCAATACTTGAAGGATGACTGGAACGAGCAGTGGATAGAAATGGAGGACCAGAAGCCCCACAAGAAGCGTCGTCGTAAGCCTGACCCTCCTCCAGACCAAGAGGCCGGAGGATCGCCTGCAAGCGATGACAGATCCCCAATCAGCCCTTCACATGCTGGAGATCCATTCAAGGACAATGACCAAGATCATGATGATGACGATGATGACGCTACGACTGCAGTTGATCATAATGAAGAGAGAAGGAACAGCGGTAGTGAATTCGGCAACGATAGTGGTGATGAAGATCGTGATTCTTACACAAATTCCCAGGGTGAAGAAAATTCTGATTTTGAAAATGAGAGCGAAGATGGAAGCGAGAGAGATTTACCTCGACATTCATCTGCAGGTAGCTCCAGACGATCATCCACAGATGTAGCTTCAGACACCCAAAGTTATGATCCAAATCAACAACCCCAGGATGGGTGGGCTGAGTCTGCTAGAGACGCTGGACATACTGTGGATAGTCAGCGAGATTTCACGCCTGAAAATACCTATGATTCTAACACTACAAACACATATGCACCTCAAGAGGCATCCCCTTTCGGCAATGAAAATACTTATACGCCAGAAAGTAACACTTATGGATACATGCCGCCTCACCATGCCGAGGGACAGCCTGAGCCACAAGAATTAGAGAGCGCTTATCCCACCTCATTCTCAGCCAATATCCCTCAAAGATCATTTCCACCCCCATTACCAGAGGCCGCTGTCGAACTTGCTACTGATAACAACCCCCCTCCGTCTCCACCTCCTTATGCACATGTACCATCTACACCGAATCAACTATCACGTCCTCGATCGACTCGTTTCGAACTCCCCTGTGAGCGTGAACCTGTTGAATTAGATGTCCCATCCAGCAGCTCTGTAACTACAAATAGAGGGCGCTCAGAGCTATTTCTTCCACCTTCTCTCACCCCTGGTGTTGCTACCAATTCTGCTGGCTCTTCTCCTTTTTCTGCTGCACTTTCGACTAGAACATCGCCTGATGCGAACATACCACCAGTACCTCAACCTACCTGGAGTCCTCCCCCAAGACAATTCACTCCTTATCAATCTCCTGATCAGTCAATCGTGCCTGTGCAAAGTCAACAACCTAATTATGGGCCTCCACAGCCTCAACCACAACCGGGAATGATGTATGGGCAGCCACAACTACTCCAAGCACCGGCTCCTACCTATCCAGGAGCACCAAGATACGATCGTGGTGGTAATAAATACCAAGGCCAGCCCACTCAAGTACCTCCTCATCAGCCATCACAGCCCTTTCAATCCTCAACACCACCACCACTTGTACCTGCTAGAAGCAACAAGCGACCACCCAGCTACCCGCCGCCATTGAATGCAACCTGGAGCCATGACAGACAAGAACCCAACCAGCCAGTCGTGGGCGCTTCCAATCCAGATAAAAGTTCTAGTGGGAAAAACAAAGCTAGAGGAGCTCCCAAACCTCAAAAATCCCATCAAACAAACGTAGAGAGTGCTTCTGAATCTGAATCTGATTCCGAGGCAGGCTCAGAGAATGAATGGAACAGTGGCACTGACAGCGAGGATGACATTGACGAAGGAAAAGAGTCCGGTAGCGACAGTGAAAGTGGAGATGAAAGCGATGATGACAGTGATCTCGATAGCGGATTTGGAACCTATGAAGATGATTTGCTACAAAGAACCGATGAGATCCAAAATGATCAAAACAAAAGCAGTTCCAATGTTCAAGGTCCTAATATGCACGCTCAGAACGATTGGATGCCTGTTGCTCCACAGAGCCAGGTGAGATATGATACAGGTCATCCAACCCCACCACAATCCATGGACCCACGAAGTACACACCAAAGAGAACCTGAAATGCCTGAAAGGGTTATGGATCATGCCGCATTTCAGTCAGCGAGTGACAAATTTTCTTCTGGTCAAGTCAATGAACCACCAATGAGTCACCCGCGCAACGATTACCCACACAACCAACCTGCTGCTTCTCACAGAAGGCCTGAACAGACTATGGACCATGCTCACATGAGGCAAAACAGTATACCACCCAGAAATAGAGGCCAAGAGAATCCTTTCATGGACCCCGCAAATATTGATCAATCTGATTTGCCGCCGCGTCAAAACAAATCGGAGCGCCCGGACCATCGTTCAGACAAGGGACCGTCAAATATGCCACAATCTTCACGTAGTAAGAAGCCCGAATCTTCTAGAAACCGTCCACGCAACAAGTCCTCGGATATGCCTCCTTCATCTCGTAGTAGGCCAGATCAAGCAAACTATGATCCACGAGTCAATCCAGCAGATATGCCACCTTCAGCGCACAAGAGATCCGAATCCCCAATGGATCATCGTAACAAGAAAGCGCAAGAAAAGCTAGGGAAAATCAAAAAGCGACCAGAGCCGGCAATGGAACCTGTAGATAGGAGACCAGTTGATGTGCGATCTCAATCCCAAGACCGAGCTCACCCTCCAGCAGATCGCTCACGAAACAATCCTGCGGACGCGCGATCCAAGAACAAGAAACGCCCACAGCCCAAGACAGACCCCGCAGCCATTAATCCCGCTGACATGCCTCCTCCTGGTCACCCAGATGCGTCACCAAGCGATTCGCCCATGGATTCGCCCATGGATTCGCCTGTCGATGAGGACTCTCAAATCACCCCACGTCAACAATCAGGACCTTCGGAAAATGATTCCGACTCTGAAGACGACATCGAAGATGATGATCCTGCGGGCGGATCTGAATCAGAAGCAGAAAGCGAAGTAGATAGCGATGACGAGAGCATCATGGAGGAGAAACCTGACGCGTCTAGGGAAAGGAAGGGGAAATCGCATTCGAGCTCAGGTGAAGGTAAGAGAAGGGAGAGAGGACGAGATGGAAAGAATGGGAGAAGTGGCAAGAAGAGAAGTCGCCATGGTCATGGTTCTTCTGATGCTAATGTGGTGGGGAAGTTGAAGACTACGTGGAATTTCTTGAAGAAGTTGGATTACCATGAAGAGAAGAGACGAGACTGACTTTGAGATGTGAGTTGAAGAACACCTGGAGGAGCTTTGAAGGGCTAGTTGATGTTCCGAATTAAGAGGTTGTTTTGAATGATATTTTGTATGAATTTGTTGTTGATAGGCGATGGGATGTGATACCATGTTATATAGCTTACTACTTTAGTCTAATATTATTTAAAAAATTTTGCAATTTCGAAGACAACGCAGTCTCGTATGTATTATTCCTCAAGCTTTGCAGATGTCAAACTTCGCAAGGGCTGGAGCACATCTCCCTCAGTGCCTCCACGTCCGCCACCACAATCTGTAAAATCCTCAAATGGCTCTCCAGTTCCTCCTCCTTGAGCTTCAGCTTCAACTTCATCAAAAAAGCCGCCATAATCCCCAATTGCAATATCACCAACCCTCCAAAAACACACGGCTCCTCTTCAACAGCGACCTCGTACCCAAATAATACTACCTGTGCCGCCTTCTCCTGCGCCGCATTCATGGCATCTCGATCGTGAACATGACCAAGATTCGGATGATAGATCTTGTTGAATTGATTGTAGAGGATGGTTACGGTGCGTTGGTAGATTGCGATGAGCTTTTGGCAGATTATGGTAACGAGCATCAGGGAGCTGGAGTCGGTGGTATGGGTAGAACAGTGGAGGTGAGACTTGCATTGTGTGAGGGCTTTTTTGGTGATTTGGAGGGTGTTGGGAACAGATTGGAGGGAGCCGGTGAGTGCTTCGATTGTGATGTCTTCGAGAAGGGTCATGATTGTGGTGGGGCAGGCGCATGATGGGGGTGGTGATGATGAGGAGGAGGAGGAAGAGGAGAAGGCGGGTGGCGATGATGATGATGATGATGATGAGGAGGAGGAGGAGGAGGAGGAGGAGGAAGAATCTAGAAGTGGAAGGTTTTGTGGTTGTCGCGTTTGATATAAGGGCTGTGGTGGCGGTGTTGCGGCGGCAGTTGGAAATGTTGGTAATTCCGATTCTCGCGGCGACATTGATATGAGGGCGAGCCAATCAACTGATGGAAAAGGATTTTGGATAGTGCCTTGATTAGAGCCATCTCCATAACCGAGAAAATCATCGAGGAATGTGAGGTCTGGTGATGATTCGTTGCCATTTAAAGACTCAATCTGTTGGTTGATCATTCGGTTGGGTCCTACCGGTGAGCCAGTCGGGCCCCGTATCAGCTCGCCCCGAGAATCATAAGTATGCCCATCTGCTGCAGAAGGTCTTGTATCAAGGACTGTTGAAGCCGGCGCATTCACAGTCACTGGATGTCTAGCTCCTGATTTTCTAGACTTCGAAGCACTAGGGTACGTGCATGGAAGTTTCTTGGTCAGACAACGCCTACAACCTCCTTCTTCACGAGAGCACTTCAACTAGATAATTTGTTAAAGCATGATTATAGAGGTTCCTAACCAAGAACATACCTTGCACGTTCGACAGGCCTTGCATGCTAGAGATCGACCTTGCGCACGAGTGGGTAGAATGTGGTTCACTAGCTGGACTGTATCCTCATTATATCGGAGAGTTGCGAACATTGTCAAGACCGGAATGCTGGATTGATATTAGCTTAGGTAGTATTAATTCCACGCCGAATACTTGGTTGTTGTTGATACTGAATTGAGGTGTCGTCCACTTTGCGGTGGAAGAGTTAAGAGTGCGGTCGCAGTTTACCTAAAAGGGAAATGTCCGAATTTGTCAGATTTCAAAACCTCCACCACTCCTATCTGGACGAGTGCGACGCGAAAGTTCTCCCTCAAAAGTTATTACATGCATAAACTGTATTTCAACTTGGTGCGGAGTTTAGAGATTTTGCGATCAATATGACTGCCACACAAGGTTAAGTCTTTGCAAAGAAGTCTTGCGTGACATATGGTAGGAATCCTTATGGCGGCGCATTTGAAAGCGCGTTTCCTTTCATTCACGGCAGCCCTCTATAATTGACGAATGCATATGAAGCATATGTGTACAGCTGAAGACCAAGAAATATCTCCCGGGATCATTTCATTGTCACTAACCTCGCGCTCCTCATCGATGTCAGCTCTATGCTGCATCTAGGATGCGCGTCTTGGCTTCCAGTGGGGCTCGGCATCCGCCCAAAATGGACAACCTGTGGGATCTGCGAGCTCTGCGATGAGAGTATTCCAACTATTAAAATAATGTCTATTGAACTAATGATATATGTGTATATATACCACTGCCATTGCCATTCCCAAATATCCCGTAAATCTCTCAATCAACACATTCTTACTCCTTTACTCGTCAATTTTATCCTTACTCCTTCAAACTGTATTCGCTATCTCAGAATGTCTTCATTTGGCCACAAAACCGAAGGAAAGGAAGTAGTTTCTACTTTCTCAAAGCAAGTAAAGGGCAAAACAAGTAAGTTGCTGCTCTCTTCCTTCCCATCGCTTCGTACTGATGCATCAGCAGTCCTCATAACTGGCCCTAGCGAAGGGACGATTGGTGGTCAGACAGCCCTCGATCTTGCAGCAGGCAAACCAGAGCACCTGATTCTTGCCGGCCGTGACAGAAGTAAGATTCAACCTGTCATCGACGTGATAACAAACATCGACTCGGCAGTCAAAGTCAGTTTTGTCGCTCTTGATTTGGGAAATTTGGCCTCGGTGCGCGAGGCGGCGCGAGAGATCTCTTCTCTGGTCCAGAAGATTGACTTTCTGATTAATAATGCTGGAAGCAAGTAATCCGAACGAAATGATAACTGGCATATATACTGACATTATGCGAAGTCATGGCACTACAAGAATTTTCCACCACGCCGGATGGTATCGAAATGCAGTTTGGTGTGAACCACGTTGGTCACTTTCTCCTTACAAATCTCCTCATGGATAAGATCCTAGTGTCTGGGAAAGGAGCAAGAATCGTCAATGTCTCTAGTCTTGGACATATTATGAGCGGAGTTCGTTTCGACGATTGGAATTTCAAGGTATTCACCCAACGATGAAACCATTTACCACTTCATCATATGGCTAACTTTGGAAGAATGGCACCGAATACCATCCATGGGCTGGTTATGCTCAATCGAAGACAGCAAACATCTTGTTCGCTAGTGCTCTTGCTCGCAAGCTGAAAGACCAAGGTGTTCAAGCTTTTTCGGTGGAGCCTGGCTGTATGTCTTACTTTCTCATGGTGTATTTTTATTCTGAGGGTAATGCTGACTAGCAGTAGTGGTGCTTGACACAAAGCTTCAAGCAAACGTGAGCCAGGAACTATTTGGTGAGGGGATGGCCATAGCGCAGAAGGTCGTGGAAGAAAAGGGTTAACCTCCCAAATCATTTTTATTGTCTTGATTCAGATACTGATCGTCTAGCAGGCCCTGTTATTCCGATTATGGAGCCAAAATCTCGAGCTGCTGGAAGTGCTACAAGTTTGGTCGCTGCGCTGGACCCGGATATCGAAGGCAAGTACTTCATCAATTTTAACCATTCTTGTCTCTTTACTGACATGACCAATCAACAGGATTATCCGGATCTCTACTGAGTGATTGCCAGCTATATTCCATGCCATTGATGGACCATGCTAAAGGTGTGGACAATGAAGATAAGTTATGGACTCTTAGTGAGAAGCTGGTGGGACAAAACTTCGAATATTAGCATTTTAGCATGGTAGTCGTTATTTTATCTCTACACAAATCAATATTCTCTTTCTTTTATAGTTCAAAGCCAAACAGAACAGTTTGTTACACTATCTGTATTTCGTTTTTGGTGCTCGAGACTTAGCTGTTTTTATTTTTATCTCCGCAGTAGGGCAAGTCTCACGTTAATTCATACACCAAATTCGAATATGAAGAAAAGATATTCAGAAAACCTTTTTCGATGTGGATTGTGCTTGACTACTTTACACAACTGCATGCTTGATTTCGTTATTAATGACTTCCACGTCTTTCAAGTCCCTGAACTGCTTTTCAGCTCTCCAACTCAGACAGCTGTCTCCGGCAAACAATAAGTCAAGGTCTTCGAGATGTCTGTTCGCCGTTTCTATAAATGATTAGCATACCTAGTACGTCCCTTCCTCGCAGTACCCCGGCTTACCGATGTAGAAACAGTATATCGGTACCAGCATAACCAGATTAATCAGTGCAAATAGAATGAAAACCCAGAATCCGATGGCATTGATGAGATATGGTACAATCTCATTGATGACACCGCCAGCTATTGAAAATGCAACAGTCGCAAGTGCGACCCCTTTTGCTCTAGATGCGAGAGGAAAGATCTCCGTCGGGTAGACCCAGCTTGATACGCATTAGCACAGTCGCAAGTCAGGGAGAGATTCGAGAACACTTACCAAGTCGTCAACCACGTACTTCCGTATATACATGTATAAAGATACAAGATCGCCGCCACCCCACCACCTAATCTATTCGCCCCATCTTCATCCCCCTCCGCAGCCTTTTTCGTAACCTCATGCGACAGTGCACCACCCACAATCAGTACAACTCCCATAAAACTACTACCAGCAAGCATCAACTTCCTCCTCCCAAACCTATCGCTCAGCCAAATCGCCAATGCCAAACTCGCCGTATACGAAATATAATTCCCACCAGCTAGCAAAGCCGGCTTATCGCCTCCGTACCCCGCCAAAGTAAACATCTCCGGGGCATAAGTAGAGATAAAATCAATACCTGTTAATTTCTGCATGACTTGCACTCCGGCGCCGAGGAGTACTCGTCGACGAGTATGTAAGTTATCTTTGGTGAAGAGCATCGAGGTGAAGCTGTGCGAGGTGCTTGTGGCCTCGAGACGGATCGCTGTTTCGATTTCGTGGATTTCCTGGTCAATGCTCTCAGGAGTAGGGTGTAGACGGCATTGGGAGAGGATTTGGCGGGCGGCGGTGACTTGTCTGATTTTGGTGAGGTGGCGGGGGGATTCTGGGAAGAATGGAATGAAAACTAGAAGGATAAGAAGGAAGACGGCTTGGAAGCCTAGGGGGAAGCGCCATGCAAAGGAGATGCTTTGAGTTTTGAGGCAGGCGTATTCCATCCAGTACACACTTATCTCCATCAGCAAACTTTTCCCTGGGGATTTTGAACTCAACTCACATGGTAGACCCGGTAAGCGCAAGAGTAAACTCCACGGCCACAAACGCCCCCCTCATATTCGGATCAGCAAGCTCAGATGTCCAGATTGGCACGACGGTATTCAAATGCCCACATCCGATTCCTCCAATGACACGAGCGACCATCATCCAAGTAAGATTCTGCGCAGAAGCCTGAAAAGCTGCTCCCAGCAGACCCCACAAACATCCCAACTCGATGGTTTTCAGCCTCCCAATATGATCTGCGTAGTGGCCGACAAACAATGCACCTATAATACACTTCAGAAATTTCTTTCGGTATGTGAATAGGGATGGATACCTATGGCGAAGCCTCCATACCAAACACTTACCAAACCGCCAATGGCAGCCGA
The DNA here is from genome assembly GCA_026770245.1 of Clarireedia aff. paspali H2. Classification (NCBI taxonomy): domain Eukaryota; kingdom Fungi; phylum Ascomycota; class Leotiomycetes; order Helotiales; family Rutstroemiaceae; genus Clarireedia; species Clarireedia aff. paspali H2. Next base: position 292,926 of record JAJCXA010000020.1, read on the forward strand.
ATCTCGATCAGAACCAGATGCCGCTCCCATCAAGGTTAAGTAATTCTCGTTTGTATTTACCAAGCTCATGACCGAGGCATCGTAGCCAAAGAACATGATAGCGGTGCCAGCTAACAGTAGGATCGAGTAAACCATCGGTTTTCCGGAACATGTAAGACATCGCGAATTAGAGTAACCACCTGGGATAAATTTAGAGAAAGCGGATTCATCTAGATGTCTTAGTAGGTTGCCTGTGATAAGTTTTGAAAGGGTTTTACCATGGTAAATATCAACGTCGGATGCGGTTACGGTCTCTTGATGCTCGGTCTGGAATGCCTCCTCGGGTTTGGAATACATTTTGGCGTATTCAATTCAAAGTGAGTTTTAACCTTCCTTTCGCATCTCCCTTTATTATTATATCGCAAATCGAATTTAGAAGTATCATAGAGAAGAAACAGCCAAGACATAGCACTTTATTTATACATTGCTGCGAGCCTAGCGGAAGTGTCTCCTTAGAACTACCCCCACAATTTCCGCCCCCACCCGAGTTGATGCGGGGGAATTCCTCCATGATTCTCAAAGCTTAAATTGGAGATGATCAGCACTGGCCGAAGGGCGGCTCGTCAACTTCGGTATAATGTTGGACGAAGTGAGTAGGCACGCTCGCACGGCAGAATAGCATTCTTGCATGTTTGGTTATCGCACTCAATGTAAGGAAATCACTGTTGGTTGTCTTTATCTATTGCTATGCTCACTATTCATGAGACTGCATACATCTGAGCCTTAACAATTCCGCGTTTGTCACCTCATCATCATTAGTTTCCTTGTTCAACAATATTCCCTCTAGTCAGCTAATCAGTGTCACATTCCGTAACGCAAGTGCCTTCCTAATTGATATCTGTAGAAGGAACTGATTGCTTCTCAGATATCACGATCAACAACTGCCATTCGCACAACAAGGCCAAGACTCGGGCGTACAACCGCTTTCATTACAATTACAGACTGGCTGGTTACCGTATGGAACTTGCGTAACGCCAGTAGCTGTGACACTAAAAGTCCATCCATCACCAGCAGCGAAAGTAGGGACGACGATTATAGTGTAGAGGGTGCTGAAGACTGTCGGTTTTATAGTATGAAGTGTGCCAACATTTTGGATTGGAAACGGACCCATGGACCATGACTGAATCCGCCAAGCATCTTTTGTCCATACAACCGGATAGATCTCGGAACCAATAACCACCGTAGGATTTTGAAACTGTCTCGTGGCTGTCCCAATAGCTTGTGAATTAAGATGAGTTTCAAAGTCACCTTGGTCATCAGTGAGTGGGTCACCAATTTTAGATGGGCAGTACGGGATATCGGTAGTGGTTGTGGTACCAATAACATCGCAGCCCGAGGCAACAGAAGTACTGGTCGTTTTACAAGACCCTGATGAGCAAGAAACCCATATGTCTGTGACTGTCTGAGTAATACACTCTGATTCCGGCTTACCAGTAGAGTCGCAGTTTCTGGGACAAAGAGTGCCACAGCTTGTTGTGCATGTTGGCTTTGCGGGACCTGGTTTGAAGGAGGTTGTGGGCCTTGATTTATTTGGAGGGCAATCGATGGTTAATATTCCGGCGATTTTGAGGCAAGGAAGTGTCGGATATGGAGGTGCTGGAAGCGTTGGAAGGGCAGGCTTTGGTCCTGGCGTGGGTATTGGGATTGGCGACCAGTAGAATCCACCTCTCTGAAGAGAAATTAAAACAGGCGTAGTTGAGATCACTGGCTTCGACGACCCATCGATCGAAGTAAATGGCCATGGGAATGTGGTTGCAACAGGAGTAGTAAGAGACCTATATTGAGTGAGCTGCTCTTCTGCATACCATTGCGTGATGCCGTCAGAGGTAAGAACAGTGTTACGCAAGTTCCACTCAAACGGAATAATAATATCAGAAGACGTTGTCTGTGGAGGAATGATAGTATCAGAAGAAGTTGTCTGTGGAGGAACAATAGTATCAGAAGACGTTGTCTGTGGAGGAACAATAGTATCAGAAGACGTTGTCTGT